>CANXYC010872308.1:0-24042 GCA_948193065.1 Aleurites moluccanus | reverse complement strand
ATATTGATGTTAGATCCATCTTTTGATCGGTAGGGAACAAGTGAAGATGTCATGATATAAAATGATGATTTATGAGATATGATGATTGTTATGGAAAATGTATGTTGTTATATATATATGAGAAAGGTTTAGTTAAGGGTTCTACAGGTTTATGGTGGCCTTATGCCTATCCTTATTCTAGGACTGTCGCACCGGTGGTGTCGGGGTGTGACATCTTCTATCCTCGAAAGGAGTGATGCTTCGTGGATGATGATTTCTTTTTTGCTTATCCAAAATATAACTTTTTTCTAGGAAAGGTGCTTCGCGGATGAGGACTTCTTTTGCCTATCAAAATAGGACTTTTGTTCCTTAGAAGAAGGGTGCCTTGCGGATAAGGACTTTATTGCCTATCGGTATAGGTCTTTTGTTCCTCGAAAGGAATTGTATCTCACGGATGAAGACTTCTTTTGCATATCATAATTGAATTTTTGCTCCTTGGAAGGAAGGGTACCTCACAGATGTGGACTTCATACGTCTTTTATTCATTGGAAGGAAGGGTGCCTCACGGACGATAACTTCTTTTTCCTATCAGAATAGGACTTATGTTCCTTAGAAGGAAGGTGCCTTGCGAACGAGGATTTTTTGCCTATCGGAATAAGTCTTTTGTTCATCAGAAGGAAGGGTACCTCGTTTGACGAGAACTTTTCTGTCTATCCAAAATAGGACTTTCCTCCTTGGAAGGAGTTGTGTCTCGCGGACGAGAATTTTTTTAGTTCGCAAGATGGACACTTGTGAAGGAATGCTCATTTCATATTAATAATTTCATTGACAGTACATTCAAAGATGTTGAATGTTCCAAGTATGGAGAATTTATATCTTTTATGGTGGCAAGCTTATAGGTAATTGGTTCTATCATTGCTTTTACTTGGAATGGGTCTTTTAATGTTGGTGCGAGCTTTTCTGTTCCTTTTCATTTACTTGTGACTTTTTAGTATCTTATCACCAAATTTCCTTCTGCGTATAAGCAACTAATCTAAGGCAAGCAATTTCTCTCAATGCTTCAATTAAATTCAGGTCTGATCTTCGTGCTTGATCATTTTAGAAAGTAGGACAAAATTATATATTTATTCTCTTAAATCATACTTTTTACAAATGTGTTGGTTGGTGTTCAATTCTTTTTATTGATAACTGAGACCATTAAGGCTATCCTCCTGCACTACTATGCTTCTTTTAGAATCCAGTGATTCAGCATTTTCTTTGTGTTCTTTCTAATCTTCAGCAAACAATAATGGACAAGTTCTTGTTCATGGGATCGAGGTCAATGACTCCATGAGAACTTGTTTTAATATTCAAAGCAACCAATTACAACCTTAAAGGTAGAACAAATAATTATTGTACCTATTAAATAGAGGATTTTAGTCAATTTTTTATTATTTATTTTTTAAAATATTATTATAACATAGGTGATTAATTTTTTTTATTAAATTTAAATATTACCATTAAATAATTGTAAATATTAATATATAAAGTAAATATATGGATCGACTTTATTATATTTAGGCTAAGTGAAAAAATAATAAAAATATATTTTATGTATTGATGTGTATAAATTGTAATTGAAATTTATAAAAAAAATAATAATACGAAAAAAATTAAAGAGATCATAAACTTAGTTTCTGAAAGAATAATTTTAACACTGAAAAAAAATTTCTAAATAATTTTAACTTTTATATATGTATTATTCTTTTCATTCTAAAAATAATAATTCAGTTTTCCTTTTTCGTTCATCTCAAATTATAATCCACTTTTTTTAAGATGTTAGTTTAATAAATAATTATCAAATATGTCATTTATTAATTAACATTAATATTATCACATATATAATTACATTTTTACTTTTTTTATATTGAAATTACATTTTTATATATTGAAATTATAAATTTGATAGAATGGTTTTTTAATATTTTCATATAAGAGTATTATGGTAGACAATTAAGAGAAATGATTTAATTATTTCAAATATTAGAAAATAAAAAAAATATTGAAAAGTGTATAATTGGAATACTTTTGGTAAGAGTACTTTAAGAATAAACTGATAAAATTAATATAACAAATTAAAAATAACTAAATTTATTAATATGTTTGTAAAACGAAACAAAATTATTATTTTTTTTTAGGACGGAGTATTAAAGTTATTTTTGAGCATATTAGAAGTATTTAATGAAAAAACTATTATGTAGTTATCATTTTATTCTTTTTACTACAATTTAACGAAGTAATTGTTTATTTTATCAAATATATGTATGCTTGCTACATGGGTAAACAATTTCAGATATATTCTGTGTGAATGAATGCCAAAGGAAAAAATGCAACAATTTTATATGTAGCCTATACCCTCTAGTGATTTCTCCCACTGTATTACATGTTTTCACAGATTAATATTTGCTTCTACTGCATGCCTACCTGAAACTGAAAGCTTTGACGGCCGTAACAAATCAATCTAGCAAGGAGAACAAATTACTTTCAATTGCCAAAATTCATTTCATATGCTTTTTGGTATGAGAAAAAAATAATCTCTCTAGCTTCTCCAATGGATGACTATTGACTACCTCACCTGGAATGGTATAACAGTTAGATGAAACATGCAGAGAGATTATTACATGAAATATGCAATTATGCAGAAAGATTATCACAGATGCGTGTTTCAACTCTAATAAGATTGTAGCTATAAGCCTATAAGAGAAAACAGAAATAGATTTCGAAGCTGGAATTTAACTCTCTGCCAGAATGTCAAAGGTTAAAATCTGCATCTAAATCAAACATTTCCTCCCATATACTGCCGTTAGAGCCTACAATTGGCAGTGGAAAATGGAAATCATGTGCGAAAAATTTGAATTTCTGTATGTATTCTGATTCATGCCATATGCCATCGACTTCACATAATGATAATGGAGAGAACATAAAACAAGAAATGAAGAGACGTGACAAATAACTTCCCATTGACAGATATTAACATTAAATTATGTTGCTACAAATCCAAACATCCAAAAGACAAAAAGAATCTGTCATGAGTTTCTACATTATGAATCAATTTTCACCTATCCAATAATAAAGGGTTCATCAGATAACAAGATATTCAATCTCTCTCTCGTCTGAAATCCTAAAAACCAGACACCCACATAGACCTTATAGAGAACCAGATAAGGCATGCAAGACCAGCTGGTTAAACCAACCAGCTTGTGAATCTATTGTCAAAGCAAACAAATGGGCTGGAAACATAACTCTTATGAATCGCAGGAAGCAAATTTTGCCGATTTTATTTTGAAACATTATCTCATATGAACAAGTTAAAATAAAGAGACTTTATGCACAAGACAAGAATAAAAAGTGTGCTCCTGCTGATCACATACATATCTTAAACTTAATTTCTTGCCTTCAAACTCAAAAAAAAACATTCACAAATAAATAAGAACAGTACAGATAAAAGTAACAAATAATGGATTTAAAAATTGCTCAGCACAATTAAGAAAACAGTCATCAAGAAAACACCAATTTGACACTTATCACAGATAGTACTTTATCATTACTTTCAACAACAATGCACAGCCTCATTACACCCAAGACATCTCCAGTCATGAATTCAATTTTCAAATTATGACATTTATTTAGCCAACATTAAATTTATCCCAGTAACTTCTATATGATATTTGGAAAGGTGTAAAACATCAGTTAATTGTATTCATACATAAATATATTGTTTTTCACTGTAAAAGGAAACAAGCATATTTCAGTACTTGCAAATAATCTAATTAATATATGCAACAATATCTGATCAAATGTGATTATGAAGTTTGAAAAACCATGTCTTTTTTATAGTTTCAAGTGAATTTATCTACAAGGAAAGGAAGTTGAAGAAAGAAGAAACCAAAGAGTAGAGAAAAATGGAGTAACATTGATCATATGATCTACTATCATAATATTCAAGTGCTGAAAGATCTGTTGAGATGATCATGTGCACTGAATTAGAATAAAAAGGCAACAAAAGTTCTTCAAAATTTTCCATTTGCAGTAAAATAAAGACGTCTGAAAAATTAACTGTCATTTTAAATATAGAGAGGCAAAAGAGAAGAATTGTTAACAGTTTTATTGGTTTGTATAACAAAGAAGCTGTACAAATTAAAAATTAACTTCAAACAAAGGATAAAAAGATGATCACATAATGATAAAAATACCCCTACGTACACTCTTTATGTAAAGAAAATTTTTCTAAATTCAGGGGCAGTAACTTTGTGACGAGTATCAACTGGAATTCTAAGAAGAGGAGTCATACTCTATTGAATCTTTACTTTCCTCAACCTGTACATCAGTGACTCTATGGCTTTCTGTATTCTGGTACCATCCATGTGTCTCACTTCTTGAGATGCATGATGCAAGTTTTGAATCCCACGACCCAAACTGGCAATTGAAGGGGCTGCAGGAAGAGATTCGGCAGCACATTCAATCCCATCTCCGTACATAAGCAACCCCAAGCAAGTTGAAATGCTGCAACCAAATGTTGCAAAAGGTAGGAAACCAATGTGTTGCACCCGCCGTTTTCTCATTATCTCATAGAATGCTGTTCTCATGGCTGAAAAACTAGTCTTCTCAACTGAGGCTATAATGCTGTGGGCCACTGTTCGAATTTTCTCAGCTGAAGCAGCTGATTTTAATAGAGATGTAGAATTGGCTCCAGAATTTGCCAATCCTGGGGCAAACACTTTTGAGGGACCAAGGGTCTTGCTTACAGCTATTGCTATTGTCTTTTGGGTTTGGGTTAGTGCAAAATTAAGAGAAGCAGGCAATTTAAATGTTACAACCTTCAAGAATGTCGATGTGGGAACCACTTTAGATATAGATGATGCTCCTAAAATCACTGTTGCTCCTGCTCCAACTGCCACTATAGGTTTATCAGAAAATAGTCGCTTCTCGTCTGTTTGATTTGAAAATTCACCGTCTATTTCACAATTAGTGACAAACTGGCCAACCAATTCCTTGACCTCTGGAGGCACACAAGTGTCCCAGTGTTTCCTGAGTCCTGCTAAGCCACAAGCATCTACTAAAGCTACTACAGTCCTAGACTTGCTTGTCTGACTTTGAAGGGCCTGTGCAAGGAGTGCACTTGACTTGTCTTCAAGCGGAAGCTCTGAAAATTCAACCTTAGTTTTGTTAGACTTCCCCAAGCTTTTCGTAGGTATCCGACCAGCATTATTTAGAGCAAATCTAAGCCCCTCAACAGCAATTCGGAAGGTGTAAACGTCAAAGACAATTTGCGCATCAACAATTCCCCCTCTGCTTACATCATAAAGCATCTTCTGTGAAGCGGCCAGAGCCCTTCCCATTGATGGAAGATCGATGAATATATTATGTAGATCCAAAAGTAATGGAAAAACAGATTGGGCAAATGTTGGCACATTGTAATTGCTCCCGGGGTGATTTTCGTTAGATCCTGCCTCTGAAACAGAACTCGAAAGACCTAACTTCCGCATAGATGCATCCAAATATGAAGACAATGTCTTCACCATTTGTATCTGAACATCATCTGTAAGGCAAAACCCCTTTGAACTTGATGAAACAATTGAACCCATATTACGTGGAACCAAACTATTAACTAAATTGTGAACCTTGCTCCCCACATCAACTTCATTAGAAGGATTATCCACAGAAGATTTTTGAACAAGTGGTGTTTCAAGCAACGAAAATGATGAACCAACTTCCCTGGCCACCCTCTTAGCAGCCATTATATGTCCATAAAAACCAACCCCAAATACTTCCTTCAACACCAAGTTTCCAGCTATATTTTCATACTTTTCCTTATTGATCTTGTCAATAAAACATTTTTTAAGCACACCAAATGACGAAGTAGGAACTGGGTCATCTACATTATTTCCAAATTCCCCTTCTGATTGAATTTCACTTATTAAAGAAGGAACCACCTGAACTACAACAGTTTCAGGTTGGATAGCCCTAATAAGGCAGTCAGCATCTATAGCTGATCTTTCAGATAAACACTGAACAGAGAGTATATAAATAACAGATTGAGATTCAGGATCACGAACTGCATATACGAATCTCTTGGTGTTCTCAGGTATAGGTAGTTTGCTAACTAATTCATTGGATACTTTCAAATCATCAAACTTGAAAATTGATAAAGGCCATAGATTTTGCAGGCTATAGATAAATGCCAGTGCCATTAAATTAGCATTAGGGACTCGTCTGGTTTTCCCATAGAAAACCAAACAAATGACTAAATAAATAAATAACCAAAACCCAATTCAAAACCCCAAAAAATTATAAATTTTGACGATATAATCACTAAGAATTCAAAAGAATAAATATATCCAAGAAAAACAAGATAAAGCTCTCAGACAAATTTCAGAGATGTACCTCTGTTTTACGCAAGATTCCGACCAGAGAAAAATGAGAAGGAATTTTCTGAGAAGGTGACAGAAAACCATGAAGCAAATTGAACTGCAGTCCAGAATCCAGATAGATAACAATATCTATTTATCTATCTGAAAACAGAGAGATTATATTAGGATTTCTCAAGTTGAAGAGAAACAAGGGATGATTTCGTCTTGAATCATCTCAGTGGTTCATTCCTTTGTATGTCCAAAGCTAGAATCTTTATTATTATTATATATAAAAAAAAAAATCTTTTTGCTAAGTATTAATTAAAATTTTAAATTATTACAAAAGTTAATTTATGTATTTGAATATTATTAATTTAAATTTTATAAGAATAAAGTACTATCTAATCACTTAAATTTAATTTAATTGATAAAATTTTCTCTGTTTTTGTTATATATGAACGAATTAAATAATTTTTTACATATATTTCTCTTAACAAAATAGTCTATTATTGTTAATCAAAGCAACTTTTGTTAGTTAAAGAAAAAATAAAACTAAAATGATTATTTATTTATTTTAGTTTATCAAATTTAATTTAAAATTATTTTATGACATAATTATGAATTTTTTTTTTAATTTTTAGGTCATATTAAAACTCAAATATTAATTTATCTTTTAAATTTTTTAAAAAAAATTATTTATTTGAATACTCAACTCAACTTAATTTAATTTTAATTTTAAAATTAATTGTAATTGTTTATATGAATTATTTATTTTTATTTTAAATGATTTTGAATGACGTATTCTAATATTTATAAAGCTTCTAAATTATATTGTATTTATATATTCCACGTTAATTTAAGTCTATCCTTTTTTTTTTCTTTATTTTATTTACCATGATATGTTTAATTTTTTTTATCAAAATTTTTTTAAGTCTCACTTTACATATTTAAAATATTTTAATTTTCATTCTCTTATTTTTTGATTAATGTGCGACTTCCACTTACGTATCTTATTTATTTGAATATAATCACACATTTATCTTACTATTTTCATTTTTGTAATTCTTATTTTTTATATATGTTGTCTCTCTATTGCCTAACACTCATTTATATATAACATAGTCGATCGAATAGCTATATGATAAAGTTTCTCTTTCAACTTATTAGGAATGTAGTTGTCATATCTATTGAAGCAAAAAAAAAATTATGTTTTAAGTGCAAAAGTTATATATAATTTCAAACTAATTAAAATAAATATTATATAATTTTTAAAAAGTGTAAAAATATTTTTGTTATTTATAATAGAAAAAATTTTTATTTTTGAAATATATAGCATAATTTTTTAGTTTTGTTTTTTAAAATTAGGTGAATAAGTTCAAAAAAAATAATATTTAATTTGAGTTTTTCTTAAAAAGAGAAATAAACAAAAGAAAAGAAATTATATTATGTTAGGTTTTATAATTTTATAATCCATATAAAAGTATTTTAGTTCTTTATTCACTTGATAAAAAACTTTGGTTACGCGTTGGACAAAAGAATTATTTTGTTAATGGTAGTGTAATATCCCAAGTTTTTGGACTTCGTTCTTGGTTATGATCAATTATGATCGAGGTGTGTAGTATTATTTGAACTTAGATTTAATATTTTTTAATGACTTTTTTTCTTTTATAAATAATATTTAAACCTTTTTAGACCTTTAAATTTGTGGTCTAGATTTGTTTGCTTGGTATTAAGGTTATAAAATTGATGCTAATGAAGTAACTATTTTGAGAAGAGAACTTGACAGTATGTAACGGTTATTATCAATATGGTAATGACCGTAAATTTTTTTCTATCATAAATTATCCAAAATAAGATTTTTTATGTTACAGGTGTTACCTTTTATAATGGGCGTTAAAATTATTTATGTCTAAAATTTATTAAATTGAATAATAAGTGTTATACCATGTAACGGTCGTTACATATCACGGACTATAAATATGACCCTCATTTTCTTTTCAACCGATACTTTCAATTCTTAAAATTTTTCTTCTTCCTCTTCCAAAATTCTAAATCCTAATGAGCCTTATCATATTTATAATTTGAAAAAATAAAAAATAAGGTTGATCCCAAAGGAAATCACTTAAGATCCATCAAATTTCTCAAGATTTCAAGTTGTGAGAGAAAAAGGTAAATCTCACAATATCTTCTATATGATAATCTGAGTTTATAGATGGTTTAAGAAGTTTATGAAAAAATTGATAAATAATAATATAAATGGTAGACTTTTCTTTGTAGTATGTATGGTTCTTGAATAAATGGATAAATTGGGACTAGGAAACATCTACTTGGATTTTAGGAAGTTTGGAATTGAAATGATTTGACTTGAATGTTATTGGATTTTTATATTGTGATGAAATGATTGTAAGATGATGAGCAAAGGTTTATGGTGATAATTATGGTAAGCTAAAGAACGATTTAACCTTATGAAAAGCTAATGGCTAGTGAGATGAGTTATGAATGCAATGATTCTTCGAACCACCATGTTTTTCTCATTGCTATATTCATATGAAATGTAAATATGTTATATATATGTGTGTGTGTGTGTGTGAAAGTCATTGAAACCTCTCTTGATAAACCAAACCTCCCTTGATAGATCCTCTATTGCTCTATCATTCTTAAACTATATGTATGTGTGAACATTGGTTTTTCGCACCCCTCAGACTCGTGTCAAGCCGATCAACACTCACCGGAACCAAACTCACACTCAGACGGACTCAGAAATGCGTTGGATCGAAGTTGGACCCAACTGCCACCTTAGGGGGAGGGCGGTGCCGCCGCCTCCTTTGGCGGTACCGCTGGTCACCAATTAGGATACTGCCTTCCTTCTCAGTCTGTGCTGCCAAGAGCCCTGGCGGCGCTGTCGCCCCCCTCCGGTGGCAGCCCCTTTGCCTATAAATAGAGCCCCCGTCCTTCATTATTTGGGGTCCCCAAATCACTTGAAGTTGAATTTTTCTTCTCGGATTTCTTCTATTCTCTCTCATACACTGATTTCTTCTTATTTCTTTAACTCTCTTTGAGTTTAAAGAATAATCAATTTGGGGCGTGTGGAGCCCATTTTCTTTAGTTCTCTTTGAACTAAAGAATGACCAAATTTGGGCGTATGGAGCTTCAAAATTATTTCTAACAAAATCACTATGTTGATTTGCTTGTTTTGAATTATCAGATAAAAGACAATATGACCGTCTTCCCGGGCTTCAAACGATCCCAAATGGAGCTCCGATTCGGGCAAGCAATCCGACTATTTTCTTCTCAAAAGAAAGATAAAAGACAATCCAACTACTGATCTAAGGTGGAACTCCAATCCGGCCGAGCAATCAGAACACCGCCAATCCGACCATCAATCTAACCACCGAACCAAAGTGAAATTTCGATCCGGCCGAGCAATCAAACTGCCGCCAATCCGACCATCAATCCAACCACCGATCCATGGTGAAATTTTGATTCGGGCTAGCAATCAGACCGCCGCCTTCCCAAAAAGCAAAGGAGCAGGTATCGTCTCCTAATTTTTCCTATTTCTGATAGAGCATCAAAATAGGCAAATTTCCTTTATTTTGGTAGTGCATCAAAATAAAGAGTCCAAAATATAATAAGTTGGGCATAAATCAACCCTCCTTCGCAAGAAGGGAGAACTACGTAGGTTTTAATTTCCATTCAATGGGATATGCAGGCAAGCTAAGTAAGAGTTTCAAATCCAAAAAGATCAAAGCGATGTCTTTTCTATTAATTAACTGCTTTATTGAATGTATTATTTGGAGAATGTGTGATTGACCTAGAACTTATAAGGGCTAGAGTCGATATCCTATATTTTGAGATTCCTGAATTGTAATAATTTATTTACCGCTCTCTAAAAACTACTTTATCGCTTTCATCCATTCATCTAACCTGCTCATGCATTTATATATCTCATTCTTTAAAATGCTCATGAAAATGTTTTAAATCAAGGTTAAAATTAGAAGCTAAGTTCAACCGAAAATCTAGTCCCCGAATCCTTTTTGGTTTTAAAGAGTGCACTTATTTTCCTTTGAGATAAAATTAGAGTCAAATTGGATTTTTACCTTAAATTTTTCCAATAAAAAATAACTTAAGGTGGCGACTTCAAAACGTCAAAATTATTTTCAAAAAAGGGCGCTAAGGTCGCCTTCCAATCCATGAGAAATCATCCCTAAAAATGAGAGCATCCTCGATCCTCCTTGGATCCGTGGGAGGCGGTGCTCTGGCGAGGCCTCACAGCTGGCGACTTCACTGGGGATTAACTTTTTTTTTTGAAAAATTAAAGAGGACTACCAATTGGTTGAAAATCTTTTTCAACTTTTTTACTTGGCTTTTAGTTTAACTTTGATTTTCATGCATCACTACATCACCAATTACGAAATTCAAACTTTGGATAGTGAGTAGCATTGATTCGACAACTCTATTTGAGTAAGTTGGGAGATAGCAAGAGCATTCACCTCGCGACGAATCTTCAAATCCTTTTTGAAGTGTAACGAGCAGTCGTACTATTGGACCCACACGAAACTCATTGTTTCACATGTGGCTAGGTATATTAACTACTCTAGTGTGATGGGTACCCTTTAAACCAAACCACCTAGCCTTCATGTACTGAACATTAGACCTTGGACCTCAGGGCCCATGAACCATGATAATATTAAGCTGTCATCATGAACCAATTTTCTTCATACACATGCATAACCATGCATACATGCATAACCATGCATTCATGATTCATAAAGCATGCATTCCATTATTAATGAGTCTAAGTTGTACCTTGATCCAGTTGAGAGTCAAATGGACCCAAGGCCCATAAGCCTCAAAAAACCTCTTACTCAAATGGACCCAAGGTCTATTAGCCTCAAAACACCTCTCACTCAAATGGACTAAGGCCCATTAGCCTCAAACACGTCTCACTCAAGTGGACCCAAGGCCCATTAGTCTCAAACACCTCTCACCCAAATGGACCCAAGGCCCATTAGCCTCAAACACCTCTCACTCAAATGGACCCAAGGCCCATTAGCCTCAAACACTATCATTATTACCTAAAGCCTAAAACCATTTGGCACCAATATCTCTTCAAGCCCAAATTTTTTTGGCAACATTATCTCTCCTAAAGCCCAAATCCAGTTGGCACCAAGATCTCTCCAAAGCCCAAACCCAGTTGGCACCAAGATCTCTCCAAAGCCCAAACCCAGTTGGCACCAAGATCTCTCAAAGCCCAAACCCAGTTGGCACCATTACTTCTCTAAAACCTAAAACCATTTGGCACCATTACCTCTCCAAAATCCTAAAATCCAAATAACTTTGGCCCACCTTACTTTAGGAATCAATTTCCTAAGAATTTGCAATGCATAACTTTTCCTAAAACCTAGAACAGAGTTAGGCGTTCTTTTCTCTATAAGCCTAGAACAGAGTTAGGATTTCCTTTTCCTAAAACCTAGAACAGAGTTAGGTTTTCTCTTCCATGTACTAATCCCTTTCCTTATCTTTAAAAGGTATCAATGGCCAACTCAACCAATATGGATGCCATGGACACACTTCTCACCATCCTCATCAAAAGGCAAGAGGAGAATTTTGAAGCCATACCCAAATCTACCCTTAGTGCTCAGCAAATCCGCTTCAACGAAGCCTTAATCGCTCAACAAGCCAGCTTCAATGAAATATTGATCGCTCAACAGGCTGACTTTTCCAAAGCCCTGACCGCCCGACAAACCAGCTTCTACAATGCACTGGCATATGTGACCAAAGCCTTGAATTCCCAGATTGATGACATAAAATCCATGAATCAGACTAGGCCCAAATCAGTTGATCCAAGCTCTTCAAATATACCTTAAGTTAATCTAACCAACATCGACCCTTCTTTTTCCTTGAATCCTTTTCAAGGTAAGGAAACCTTCACCCATTCACCCATGAAAAAGTATGTGAAGCGCAATACTGTTGTGTTAGGACAAGACCACATAATGGAGAGAAGATATAAGTAGAATAATACCTTCACTTCCATTACCTCTACCAAACAGAAGAGTCAGTCTCTGAAAAGGAAATTCACGAATTTAGGTATGCCCTTGAGCTTCATTTACAAGAAGGCTTTGGAATCTAAACTGGTCACACCTTTAGAATCAAAAGCACCTCCTAGACCTTTACCTAAAAACTGGAATATGAATGAGTATTGTGATTATCATCAAAGTTCTGGGCATAAAACAGATATGTGTAAGAACTTAAGACACAAAATCCAAGATCTCATTGACATTTGAGATATCCTTCCCCCTGGCCTGATATCTGATGCCCCCATTTACCTTCGAACTGTCATCAATCCTTTCAGGTCTGAAGATTCAGATTAGGAAGAAGGTAAGTGGATATAGACCCCACCTCATCAACCAACCAGAGCCCAAATTGGCATAGTTTATGGAGGAAATCAAGCCTAGTTAATTTGACCTGTCTGAGATTGAGTTCAAATAAGAGTCTAAGTCCAAATTATAGTCTAAACCTGAGTCAGAGTTAGAGTCTGTTTCTTCTTTTTCCTCTGTAGAGTTTATAATGGATCTTCTTGGTCCTTCTTTTAATTTTGATGTAGTCCGCAAGGACGAAACTTTTGTTATCAATAAAAGTGTTCAATTTTCCTCTTATATCCTTGAGTCTTTTTTTCCCTCTCCATGAATCCAATTTAAAAAAAAAAAAAATCAATCAATTAACTTTAGCATAGATAATAAATTGAAATTCATATTCATTGCATCATCATTCTATGGTAAGCCTTTTCTAGCCAAGATTGTTCAAGAATTTTCAGATTGTTTTGTCTGGCAACCTGAAGACATGACAGGTATCAATCCAAGCATAAGTAGTCCATAAAATTCTGACTCATGAGAATGTGAAACCCATAAAGCAGAAGTTACGGAGGATGAAGACAGAGTGGTCTCTCAAAATTAAAGAGGAAGTTGCCAGGTTATTAAAGAACGGTTTCATTGAACCTGTCACTTACCCTTCATGGCTAGCCAACATAGTGCATGTGCCCAAGAAGAATGGGAAAGTAAGAATGTGTGTGGATTACAGGGATTTGAACAAAGCCTGTCCAAAAGATTATTTTTCTTTACCTCACACAAACTTGTTGGTTGACTGCATGGCCGGATCTGAGGCAGTCTCCTTGACTGATTTGTATGCAGGGTATAATCAAATACAGGTCTATCTAATTGGCAAGGAAAAGATAGTCTTTGTGACATAATGGGACACCTACTACTACAAGGTCATGTCTTTTGGTTTAAAGAATGTTGAAGTAACATACCAGGAAATGGCTCTGAAAAAATGCAAATGGAGATACGTAGGCAGCCCATCTTGGGTACGGTCTAAAACATAATAAAATTATCATCTTTTATGCTCAGATTAATTAATTTATGCTCGCTAAGTTAAAAACCTGAATAAGGCGGCTTAGGCAAAAATTAGAGCAGCTTAGCGAGTTGAAAACCCGAAAGGGCAGCTTGGGCCAAAAAAAAAAAAAAAAATAGAGCATAAAAAAATATAAAAAAATCATTTTCTGAGTCAATCTCCTCGTCAGAGTCATCAAAGTTATTTCAATATTTTGGTGTCAAACGATTGTCATGTTAATCTGTCACGTCTATTAGCTAATTGGCTCAGTTATCTTTATCCTACATCAAGGGTATGTCCTCTTGTGTTAATCATCACATCTCTTAGTCAAAGCAGTTAAATGGCTAAACCACCCTAATCCCTCGTCAGGGGGCATATTTTCTCAACTCAACATCTTGTCACTGTGGCTAAATCTATCATCCGAGGATAAGTAATCCAAAGTCATTATTCCTTGAGTCGATTGTCCAAATCGTCAAATCAAAAAGTATTTTTCTTTCATAATGAATAACTTTTCTTTCAAGTCATTGACTCATATGTCAGTTTCAAAGAATTCAACCGACAAAGTGTTAATCAAAGTCGTTAACCCGTGTGTCAGTCTTACTAGTCCAAACCGACAAAGTGCCAGCCCCAAGAATCCTTTCAATCTCAAACAGTAGGAATAGCTCCGCTTGTTTTTTCCTATAAGACAAACTCATAAAACCTCCCATTTCCCAAAAGCAAGTCCAAGCTCAAGGGGCAAAGCAGAAAGGATTGGTTTGAGCAAAAAAGGTTCAGATTCCTCTAATCTTCATCAGTGAAACTAAAGTCGAAATTCTCAAGTGATCCTTGGATCGTCTGAATAGCCAAGCCTTCATTATCAGATTCAAAACCTATTGCCCTTCTGAAGTTGGGTCAGGTATGGAATCAAAAGTAGATCACGAATCAAGATCCATGAGTCTAAGCAGCCAAGTTATCTTTTTGAAGGTCCGAACCCATCTAAAAAAGCCTCTAGCCTGAGATAGAGCCAACTATAAATTCATCTTCCATAAACCTCATTGAACAAAGTCATCTTTGGCAAGAACCAAGCAGACAAACTCTCAAAGCTATTCTTCAGTCCAAATTAAAACCAATCTACATAGTCTTCCATTAGGTATCCAAAATCAAACCGACAGAACCAACTTACATAGTTGACCTTTAGGAGTCCAAAACCATTCTGACAAGGTATACCTGACCTCAGCCTTCCAAGTTAATCTTTGAACCAATACTGAGCATGGAATCATCCTCAATCCAACATACTCGATCAAAACTAAATGTGGCTTCAAAACCTCACCAGTCCTACTGGTCACTACTCGATAAATTGCCAACTCCCTCTCAAACATTAACGACTACCAAAGTGATCTAAGTCATCATTCCTCAAAAGCGGGCTATCTCTTTAAATAACAATCCCCAAAAATGGGTTATCTCCACAAGAACCCAAATGCAGCCCTTAGTCTCAACCTTTGATCCAAGATCAAGTCCTAAGCTTGCCCTTTGATCCAAGATCAAATCTTATTCAAATCCAAGATACTAGATCAACCAAAATCTCACCGTTTGATCAAACCTAATGCAACCTTTGATCCAAGATCAACGCTCATAATCTCACCCTCAAAGACAAACAAAACGTCCAAGTCACCCTTTTCCACAAGTCACCTTCATTCAAAAAGTGGGGCATCCTACTAAAATTTCAATCATCAATCTAACATTTCTCATAAATTGTCACCTTACAATGCATATCAGCCTTTTATTGGTTCAAGGTATTAAATTTATCAAAATATGCATTAGAAATAGGATGCACATGCAAAATTCAGAGTCTCAATTAGTGTCAATCAAAGCTCATTGAACCCTCCAAGGGTAATTGCATTTTCCAAACTAGAACCGAATTAGGTTTGCTCTTTTGAAAAAAAATCGATTGCCTAAAGAGCTTAGGTTTTCACTTCTAGCCTAGTATAGAGTTAGGACATTACATCTCATTAATTTCTTTCCGATTTAGGGCATCCTAAATTGCATTATTTCCTCGGACTTTGGAAAATCTCTTAAGCTATGCATCATTTCCTTTAACTCAAAGGTTCATAAGTCACATATCATTAAAGTCTCACACATTCAAATTTGAACTTGAGAAAACAAAAATTATTTTAAGCCCAAGTAGCTCTTGGCAAACCAAAAATCATTTTAAACCCAAGCAGCTCTTGGCAAAACAAAAATTATTTTAAGCCCAAGTAGCCCTTGGCAAGCCAAAAATCATTTTAAGCCCAAGTAGCCCTTGACAAATCAAAAATCATTTTAAGCCCAAGCAAGTTTTGGTAAACCAAAAATTATTTTAAGCCTAAGTAGCCCTTGGCAAATCAAAAATCAATCTAAGCCCAAGTAGCCCTTGGCAAGCTGAAAATCATTTTAAGCCCAAGTAGCTTTTGGCAAACAAAAATCATTTTAAGCTCAAGTAGCCCTTGGCAACAAAAATCATTTTAAGCCTAAGTAGCCCTTGGCAAGCTGAAAATAATTTTAAGCCCAATTAGTCCTTAGCAAATAAAAATCATTTTAAGCCCAAGTAGCCCATGGCAAACAAAAATTATTTTAAGCCCAAGTAGCCATTGGCAAACAAAAATCATTTTAAGCCAAAGTAGCCCTTGGCAAGCTGAAAATCATTTTAAGCCCAAGTAGCCCTTGGCAAGCTAAAAATCATTTTAAACCCAAGGAGCCCTTAGCAAATCGAAAATCATTCTAAACCCAAGTAGCCATTGGCAAACAAAAATCATTTTAAGCCCAAGTATCCCTTGGCAAACAAAAATCATTTTAAGCCCAAGCAAATCTTGGCAAGCCAAAAATCATTTTAAGCCTAAGTAACCCTTGGCAAACCAAAAATCATTTTAAGCTCAAGCAAGCCTTTGCAAACCAAAAATCATTTTAAGTCCAAGTAAGCCTTGGCAAATCAAAAATCATTTTAAGCCCAAGTAGCCCTTGGCAAATCAAAAATCATTTTAAGCCCAAGTAGCCATTGGCAAAACAAAAATCATTTTAAGCCCAAGTAGCCCTTGGCAAGACAAAAATCATTTTAAGCCCAAGTAGCCCTTGGCAAACCAAAAATCATTTTAAACCCAAGCAAGCCTTGGCAAACCAAAAATCATTTTAAGCCCAAGTAGCCATTGGCAAACCAAAAATCATTCTAAGCCTAAGTAGCCCTTGGCAAGCTGAAAATCATTTTAAGCCCAAGTAGTCCTTGGCAAACAAAAATCATTTTAAGCCCAAGTAGCCCTTGGCAAATAAAAATTATTTTAAGCCCAAGCAAGTCTTGGCTAGCCAAAAATCATTTTAAGCTCAAGTAGCCCTTGACAAGCTGAAAATCATTTTAAGCCCAAGTAGCCCTTGGCAAACAAAAATCATTTTAAATCCAAGTAGCCCTTGGCAATCTGAAAATCATTTTAAGCCCAAGTAGCCCTTGGCAAGCTGAAAATCATTTTAAGCTCAAGTAGTCCTTGGCAAGCTAAAAATCATTTTAAGTCCAAGGAGCCCTTGGCAAACCGAAAATCATTCTAAATCTAAGTAGCCTTGGCAAGTTAAAAATCATTTTAAGCCCAAGTAGCCATTGGCTAACAAAAATCATTTTAAGCCCAAGCAAGTCCTGGCAAGCCAAAAATTATTTTAAGCCCAAGTAGCCCTTGGCAAGCTGAAAATCATTTTAAGCCCAAGTAGGCCTTGACAAACTGAAAATCATTATAAGCTCAAATAGCCCTTGGCAAACAAAAATCATTTGAAGCCCAAATAGCCCTTGGCAAACAAAAATCATTTTAAGTCCAAGTAGCCCTTGGCAAACAAAAATTATTTTAAGCATAAGTAGCCCTTGGCAAGCTGAAAATCATTCTAAGCCCAAGTGACCCTTGGCAAACTAAAAATCATTTTAAGCCCAAGGAGTCCTTGGCAAACCGAAAATCATTTTAAGCCCAAGTGCAACACTTGGCAGTCCAAAAATTATTTTAAGCCCAAGTAGCCCTTGGCAAACAAAAATAATTTTAAGCCCAAGTAGCACTTGGCAAACCAAAAATCATTTTAAGCCTAAGGAGCCATTGGCAAACTGAAAATCATTTTAAGCCCAAGCTGGCATTGGCAAACAAAAATGATTTTAAGTCCAAGTAGCCCTTGGTAAACTAAAAATCATTTTGAGCCCAAGCAGCCCTTGGTGAAATCAAAATCCATTTTTCACCTGATTTCATTCTGAAAGATGTTTGAAATTAAAATATATTTTCCACCCAATTTCATTCTGAAAGATGTTTGAAATCAAAATCTATTTTCCACCCAATTTCATTCTGAAAATGTTTGAAAATCGAGATCCTTCTTTCCATCTAATTTCATTCTGAAAAATGTTTGAAATCAAAAATCAATTTTCCATCTGATTTCACCCTGCAAGATGCGATCAGAATGCATTCTTTTATTCTAAGCAGACAGAAACAACCCAATTCAACTACATCACGTCTGTCAATGGATTCTTGAGCCTTCATCCTATGTGCTTAACATAACACCAATATCATCTTTAGCACAATATTCTTATCACCCTAGCAGAGAGTTAGGATCCCTCATTCTAAGACCTATAGCAGAGTTAGGCCTATCCTTTTCTAAAGTCAACCATCTCAAACTATCCTAAGGGTAGTCTTAAAAGCTTTTCAGACCATCCTAAGGATAGCTTTAGGATCTCATCAAACCTTTTCTAAAGGTATCATTAGAAGCTTTTCAGACCATCCTAAGGGTAGCTTTAGGATATTTTTCGACCTTTTTAGGGGCAACCTTAAAAACACCTCTTCATACCCTTCCTAGGATAGCCTTAGGATATATTTACCATGGCAGTCTGTGTCCACTATCATCATGATTACTTTTCTAAAAAAGCAACCATGCTGAGGGACAGCTATGAACACTAGTTTTTCGCACCTCTCGGACTCATACAAAGCCGACCGACACTCACCGGAACCAAACCCACACTCAGACGGACTCAAAAATGCATCGGATCAAAGTCGGACCCAGGCTACCACCTCAGGGGGAGGGCGGTGCCGCCGCCCCCTTTAATAGTACCACCGGCCCCTTTGGCTAACTGCCAGTCACCAATTAGGCTATCACCCTCCTTCTCAGCCCTTGTCGCCAAGAGCCCCGGCGGTGCCATCGCTCCCCTTCGGTGCCGCCGCTCCCCTTCGGTGGCAGCCCCTTTGCCTATAAATAGAGCCCTCCTTCATTATTTGGGGTCCCAAAATCACTTGAAGTCAAATTTTCCTTCTCGGATTTCTTCTATTCTCTCTCATACACCGATTTCTTCTTATTTCTTTAACTCTCTTTAGTTTAAAGAATAATCAATTCGGGGCGTGTGGAGTCCATTTTCTTTAATTCTCTTGGAACTAAAGAAGGATCAAATTCGGGGCGTGTGAAGCCTCAAAATTATTTCTAACAAAATTACTATGTTTATTTGCTTATTTTGAATTATCATATAAAAGACAATCCAACCGTCTTCCCATGCTTCAACCGATCCCAAATGGAGCTCCGATCCTAGCAAGCAATCCGACTGCTTTCTTCTCAAAAAGCCAGATAAAAGATAATCCAACCACTGATCTAAGGTGGAACTCCAATCTGGCCGAGCAATCAGACCGCCGCCAATCCGACCATCAATCCAATCATTGATCCAAGGTGAAATTTTGATCCGGCTGAGCATTCAGACCGCCGCCAATCCGAACATCAATCCAATCACCGATCCACAGTGAAATTTTGATTCGAACTAGCAATCAGACTGCCGCCTTCCCAAAAAGCAAAGGAGCAGGTATCGTCTCCTAAATTTTCCTATTTCTGATAGAGCATCAAAATAGGCAAATTTCCTTTATTTTGGTAGAGCATCAAAATAAAGAGTCCAAAATATGATAAGTTGGGCATAAATCAACCCTCTTTCGCAATAAGGGAGAATTGCGTGGGTTTTGATTCCCATTCAACGGGATACGCAGGCAAGCTAAGTAAGAGCTTCAAATCTAAAAAGATCAAAGCGATCTCTATTCTGCTAATTAACCGCTTTATTGAATGTATTATTCAAGAAATGTGTGAACGACTTAGAACCTATAAAGGCTAGAGTCGATATCCCATATTTTGAGATTCCTGAATTGTAATAATTTATTTACCGCTCTCTAAAAACTGTTTTATCGCTTTCATCCATTCATCTAACCTGCTCATGCATCTATATATCTCATCCTTTAAAATGCTCATGAAAATGTTTTAAATCAAGGTTAAAATTAGAAGCCAAGTTCAACCGAAAACCTAGTCCCCGAATCCTCTTTGGTTTCAAAAACTAGTGCACTTATTTTTCTTTGGGATAAAATTAGAGTCAAATTGGGTTTTTACCTTAAAATTTTAGAATAAAAAATAACTTAAGGTGGCGACTTCAAAACGTCAAAAACATTTTCAAAAAAGGGCGCTAAGGCCGCCTCCCAATTCGTGAGAAATCATCCCTAAAAATGAGAGCATCCTCGATCCTCCTTGGATCCACGGGAGGTGGTGCTTGAGCGAGGCCTCACAGTATGTTCCTAGTTCATATACATATATATTTTTGATATCAATAAAGTCTTCATTGCTATTTCTAGGTATATTGAAAAACCATCTTATGATGAGTTATACTATTTCTTTATGAATGAGCTTAGTATTGATTTTTTGAACTAAGTTCATTATTGTATATAAAAGTGTATTCAAGCTAAATCATTATTATTCTTTATGAAATCATTGAAATGCTAATTATTATTTCTTCAATTGTTATTGCTTTTATATAAGCATGTATGTATCTTCTTGGATACGTATTATTATTATTATTGTTAAACCTACAGATACATCAATAAGTCTTGTTCTGTAAAGCTCTCCTCTTTGATAAACTATGTCAATTCATTCCAATGAATCTATTATTATTTCTTGAGTTAATCTTATTGATAACTTTAATTCCTTCAACTTAATGATAACCCTCTTCATATGTGGTTTTCAGGTGATAGACTAAGGATTTAAAGGACAAGGATCAAGCTTCTTTATTCTGTTTCTAGAAGCTAATCCATGTATAATTTAAATTACAGATTGTGTTATAATCCTTATATGAAAGTTTATTCTATAGACTGCTTCATAGTATTGTATGATTATGGATCTAGTAAGAAGATGATTACGAGAACAAATAGAATGTTGTCGATGTATGTTTGATAATGATGATTATGAAAGAATGTATGATGGATAAATATTGCATTTTGATTCTTAGACAGGTTAATACTGATAGGTTAGGTTCTGTAGGTTTATAGTAGTCTTATACCTATTTCTACCCTAGTTACAAAAGTGGTATTAGAGCAAAAGTTTAAGATCATAAGAAAGGTATTATATGATCTAAGGCATATGAGTGTATATGACTAGGTAAACTATGGAGCAATTGGATTTTATCTTGTTATCATTATATCTTCCTTTGATTTAGATATGCGTGTATCGTTATGTCAAGAGTCTAAGATCGACATGTTTCTTCTCATCTGTTTATAGAATGATGCCTCCTATACGTAGATGTGATAGCCCAAGAAGGAAAGTTCCTTTTGATATTTTTGAATGATAAAGATTCAGCTGATAGAGTAGGAAATAATATGGAATTTCTTGAAGAGATAGAGGATAATAGATACATTATAGGAGTTTTAGAAAGAATGGGAGTGGAATTTACAAGATATTTGATGAAAGGAGATGCTAGAAATTGGTATAAGATGATTATTGTTAGGATGATAAGGAATAATGATGATATTACTTGGGAACATTTGGTGATAGTTGAGTTTCTTCCTGGAAGTGTTAGAGAATCAAAGGCTTGGAAATTTAAAAGATTAGTACAAACTTTTGAGATGAGTATGTCATAGTACACAAAGAGGTTTAACCAATCAAGCAAGTTTGCCTCAACTTTTATACCCAACGGAGTGACTAGAATTTAAAGGTTCAAAAGAGGGTTGATTAATCTTTGAGGAGTATCAGTTGCTCATAAGTTTGACTATTTTCCCAAAGTCATGGATGAAACAAGAATGGTTGAGAATAAGGAAATGGAATTAAGAATAGTCAAAGAACATAAGAAAAAACTTAAGAATAGAAGTCTCTCCAGGAAAGATAGAGAAGATAGTTGGATTAAGAATAAGAAAGTATCATACCATTCAACTATCAAGATAATATTAGATGTCAGTAAAAAAGATGAATGCAGAGGAAAAGTTATTCTAGACCTGATATGCAGATGAGCATGGATATAGTTAACTCCACACATTCAAGGTATACAAAGCCTCAGTGTTCTATTTATGGATATGGCATGGAGGTAGATGTTATTTTGAAATGGATGCAACCATGACATTATGCAAAGAATTATCCATATAGAACTAGTGTAATACCTGTTAATTTTTATTTTTTTTTATTTTTATTTGGTGGTTTATTGTGACCAGATTAGTATTTTGAGAATCTTAGAATGTGTGTCTGGGTAAGATTTTGTGAGTCAGTATTATGATTTCACTGGAATATTTGGATATGAAATATAAAAGTTTTAGATTTATATTTTCTTATCTTTAAGTCTGTATGGTAGTTTTGTAAATTTTGCGTATGTGAAGGTTATGCTTTCTCGATTAGAGCATGTGCAGTTTGTTATTTCTTGTAGTTAGTATGAGTATGTTATTGTTTATTTTGAGAATGTTAGAGGCTGAGCGAGTCAAGTGTAGGTATGAAATAAATGTTTCTTTATATGTTATATAGATAGTTGTAGAATTGAGGAGTTTGGATGTCAGTAGCTCATTTGCGAGCTGGTTTAGAGTGAATTAGCGAGAAAGGTTTTCCAGCTCAGCAGAATAGGTAGGGTGAGTTGGCTTCTCATTTACAAGGCGGATAGAGATTAAGCGAGCTGGATAAGTGGCATTTGCCGAGGTGGCATTTGGCAAAGTGAGATTTGTAAAGTGAGAATTGGCAAAATGGCATTTGCCGAGGTGACATTTGGTGAAGTGGCATTTGCCAAGTGAGAATTGGCGAAGTGGCATTTGCCGAGGTAGCATTCAGTGAAGTGGAATTGCCAAGGTGGCAATTGGTGAAGTGGAGAATCAGCGAAGTAGGATTGCCGAGGTGGCAATTGGCAAAGTGGAGAATTGGCGAAGTGGGATTATCGAGGTGGCAATTGGCGAGGTGAAAAATTTACGAAGTGGGATTGTCGAGGTAAAATTTGGCGAAGTGGGTTTGGTGAAGTGAAAAGTGGCGAAGCGGAGAATTAGCGAAGCAGTGGCTTATTTAATGGAGAAGCAGTAGCCATCCTTTTCATGGTAAATTCTTCTATTTCCTTCTTTCTTCTTCATTTCTTCTCCCATCTCTTTCTGATCTGTTCCATTTATTTTTTTAGTGCGTTAATACTCAAGATTAATGCTTTAAATCATTATATTCCCTCATTTAAAAAGGCTTCAGTCATCATATCAAGTCAGAATCCTTTAAGGACTCATTTTAGGGAAATAAGGTGATTTTCTCCAAATTTCATTTTCTTTTAGAATAAGATTTTGGTAGTTAGATTAGTTATTTATGAGATTTATAGAACCGGTTAAGAGCATTTAAGGCTATTAATTATGGTTGATATGGAAGATACGAGAAATTTATGAGTTTGATGAATAGTGACATGAATAGTAACTACGTTCATAATTTCAATTTTTTTTAAAAGGTAAATTTAATTGATGTTAGGGATCAATAATAGAGACTATAAGATGGTTAAAATTTTAAGGAACCATATTATGTATTATTAATTGAGGAAACCCTAATTTATAAAATTTGGGGATTTTGTTTAGGTTTGATTAGTTCGAGGACTTGATAAGGCTAGTTAATTAATCAATTGTTGATCGGTATAGTTATGAATTACGTAAATGTATATTTCCCTTTACAAGATGAATTGTCATATATTTATATATGTTTGTTCCCTGTGATATGTCATTATTATTTTGATGACCTACTAATGAAATCCTTTAATATATGATAATGACTTGGTTATTTCCTTGGACCAAGATCATGAATGAGCCTTTGATATAAATACTAAATGGTCTCTTGACCAAGTTCAGATTTGTTGAAATTTCATTTATATATATATATATATATATGATCCCTTGAGATACATATTGTAACACCTCAGCTTAGCCTGAACCAAATCCATATAGAGATCTTTGGGGGGAGATTTTTAAATTCTTTATATTGTTATGCTTATATATATTTATGCATGAAATTGGTATTTATGCATGTTATTTGAATTAGTTCTAGG
>CANXYC010872284.1:0-10828 GCA_948193065.1 Aleurites moluccanus | reverse complement strand
CATATAATTTGGATTCCATAAGAATAATATTGGTCACAAGACCATCAACATATAAACATGAATTTTCTTCAATTTAACAAATAGGTTTCATATGAACTTGGTCCAAGGAAGAATGACCAAGTCATTTACAATCATATAATGAAATCACATGGAACAAATCAATATTTGTTTTAGAACATCGTAGGGATTTCAATTAACAGGTGCATAATGCATTATTTTGAAACATGAGGATCATATAAGCAAATTA
The DNA here is from genome assembly GCA_948193065.1 of Aleurites moluccanus. Lineage (NCBI taxonomy): Eukaryota > Viridiplantae > Streptophyta > Magnoliopsida > Malpighiales > Euphorbiaceae > Aleurites > Aleurites moluccanus. The sequence continues at coordinate 10,581 of CANXYC010872284.1, read as the reverse complement.
TTAGAATAGGTTGAATCATTGAAAGAAGAAATATGTATATGCAATGTTTATACTTACTTCTACACAAATTTATCCTTGTATTTCCCTCAATAGCTTGATCATTCAATAATCTCCTCAAATTTATTGAGTTCTCTTCTCCTATGAAAATTTTTCCAAATTCTCACAATTAGGGTTTCCTCAATTAATAATACATAATAAAGTTCCTTATAATTTTAACCATCTTATAGTTTCTATTTTTGATTCCTAACATCAATTTAATTCATCTTTTAAAGAAAATATGAAATTAATTACGAATTTACTGTTCACGCCACTATTCATGATAATCCATAAATTCTGGTCTCTCCCACATTAATTATAATTAATAGCCTTAAATGCTTGTAATAGGTCCTATATACCCATAATTAACTATCCTAACTACTAGAATTTATTAATCTAAAGAGAGAATGACATTTGAAGAGAAATTACCTTATTTCTCCAAAAACTGATTCCTTGAAAATCTGCTTTGAAAATGAAGGTCAATGCCTTAGAATGTGATAATTTAGTGATTTAATGCATTAATTCTTAGTATTAATGCATTAGAAAATAAATAGAACAAATTTGAGGAGAAATAAGAAGAACGAAGAAAAGAAGAAGAAAATCGTGAAAGAAAAGCTACTGGGTATCCGGTTAAATAGGCTACTGCCTCTCAGTTCCGCTTCGCCAACTCACCTCGCCAATCCGCTCCAGCAATGCCACTTCGCCAATCCCACTTCGCATGTCCACTTCGCATATGTCGCCTCACATATGCCACCTCGCCAAACTCTCCTCGCATATGCCACCTCAACAATGTCTCATCACCAAACTCTCCTCGCCTATTTCCACCTCGCATATGCCACCTCGGCAATACCTCTTTGCCAAACTCTCCTCGCCTATTTCCACCTTGCATATGTCACCTCGGCAATGCCTCTTCTCCAAACTCCTCTTCGCCAATTGCCACCTTGGCAATCCCACTTCGCCAATTCACCTATTCACATTGCCGGCTCATAAATACCACCTTGCATTTGCCGGCTCACAATGCCACTTCGCATTGTCGGCTCGCAATGCCACTTCGCATTACCGGCTCGCAAATGCCATATTCAGCCGAGCTGGAACCCTTCCTCGACAACTCATATTAAATCAGCTCGCAAATGAGCTACAAATATCCAAACCCCCTAATTCTTTTTGTCACTTAAAATAGACACTCAGGGGTCCAACATATCCAAATTTCAAATCAAAAGGATATCTACACAAACCATGGAGAATTTCTAAAATTCACCCTGACTTTACTGCCCAAAATCATCTAAACGGGTCTAATTAATTCCACTCTCAATTGAGCTATACTTATCCAATTCCCCTGAAATTTTATAGACAACAACATAACATATAAGGAATATTTCTCATATTTATACTTTTGACTCATTCAGCCCCAATCATTCCCAAAAAAATTAAACATTCTCATATTCCTGCAGAAAATAATGAACTAGACAGGTCCTGGTCAAGGAGGCATATCTCCTCACACACATAAAATTTCATAAAAATCTTTTGCAGACCTAAAGATGAGATATAAATCTACAACTTTTATGTTTTATACTTTTTCAAATTATTCCTTTAAAGTCATGAAACTAGCCTCACAAACTCCTCCCTGCATACAGAATTCTGAATTCCTCAAAATATTTCTATATCCTCAATCAATTCATCAAACATACAATTAATAAAATAAAAAAAAATGACAAGTATTACAGACTCCCCAGATTGAGATTTAGTTCTTGAGACCTAATTCTCATCCTTGAATAATTTAATGATTTGTGTGATTTTATGATTGATGAGTAATGTCTAGAAGGAATGTATTGATTGATTATGTGAAAGTGTGATGATAGTGTAATGATTGAGCATATTGTATTTGCATAATTAAAACATATGTAAGTGGTAGGTTATTATATATAGCTCATTGAGTCGAACATTCACTCCTGTTCAATTTTTTTTTTCAACTTGTAGGTGAGTATCAGAAGGTGAATCATTGTCTAGTCAATCCTGTTATTTATTTCTTCGACAGTAAAAATCTTATTTTTAGTTAATATTTATTTTATTTTATTTTATTTTTGTTCTGTAATATAAATTTTGAGTTTTATATTGTTATTTTTTTATTGGTTTTGTTCTTTCTATTTTAATTTTTTATAAATTATTTGAATCAAATGATAGCTGGAGTCTTTTATGATAATGATATTAATAAAGAAATATGAGTATGATAGTCTGTAGTGGCATTAATTATTGATGTATTTATCATGTTCTGTTTAACATGTGGGTTATAGTCCTAATTTTATGATAATTATAGCTATTATAATTTAATTTTTATCATATAATAAGGTGTCAAAGTTATTATAAATTTTATAATTTTTTTTTTTTAAATGTCAGTTACATGTTCTTAAATTCGAAACGTAATATAAATGGTAATAATTTTTTTACATGAGATATTATATATAAGTGAATGTACATTAACGAATAAATTTAATAACTCATATTGGACTTTAGAAATAAAATATAATCTTAGGGTTTCAGACTTGATCATTTAGATAGAGATCATTAACAATTTTTTTAAATTTCTAATGGATGCAAAAATTTGAATAGAAATATTACGAGAAATATCATATATGTCATGTTTTAATTATGAGACTTGAATATAAATCTGTGGGCTCTGAATGTGCAAGTAAGAAACAAGAAGGAAAAAAGAGAAAAAACTGTGTGCTATCTCTTTGACTAGCTATAGCATTATTGGAGTTGGATTTGAAGATTCAAGTATCAAGAGCATCACAATTTGAATAGAAAATTTCCACATGTTTTGTCTGACTCAAGGACCCATATCGATTCACCACATCAACAGTGCATCATCCACGTGGATATTTTTCAACCACATTCTAATAACTCTTATTCTTCGCTTATAATTGGAGTTAGGGGTGAGAAAAAAATTGGATGAATCAAAAATTGAATCGTTTTTAATTAATTTGGTTTAATTTAATTTAAAATTTAATTTAATTTAATTTAATTTTTATAAATTTTAGTATATTAAATTTATTTTGATTTTTAAAAAAAACCTAAAATAAGCAATCAAAATATATATTTTTAATAATTATTAATTTATTTTGTTGAAAAATTAAAATAATTAAATAACCGAATTGAAATAAATTAGTTATTTGATTAATTTTTTAAAAATTTTAATTTAATTTAATTCGATTTAAAATTTGATTCGATTCAATTTTTTAATTTTCAAATTAATTATTTTAATTTTTAAAATTTTAGTTCGATTTAAACTGAATCGAATGCTTATTCTAAATTAGAGTTGGTATGGTGTGGATATTTTTCTATATCTATTATTTATGTTAAGAAATTTCACATCGAAATAAAATAAAAAGAATTTAAAATTTTAATGGGTAGTGACTAGTGAGCATTCAAACATTATATTAAAATTTATTTTTTTTAAATTTTATTTTATATTATGTGTTCAGCTTCCTTATTTAATACTTGCTATGATTAAATTGACATATATGTTATATCCTTTTTTTTTTTTTTAAATAATATATATGTTATATCCGATAAACATATAATAATATGCATAGTAAACATATAAATTGATTAAATTTATTGGTGTTTCAGAATTTATTGACACATTAACACTGATATGATAAAACATAATAAAGAAATTAGGTCGTAGAATTGACTTTAAAACTATAAAATATTTAACACCTTTAACAATTTATGAATAATCATATCCCAATATTATATTATATTATACCTTGAATGCTTTTGTTTTGTTCTAATGAGAAATCTTAACTCCAAGTCTCAATCAATCATCTCAAAAGATTAAATTTACTGTGATGTCTATTAATATTAATTTATAATATCATCTTACTGAAAATCTAAGGGAGAAAAAATCTATATGCATGCATATATAAGTCCTCTGAAGTCATTTCGATTCATTCGATAAGTTTTAATAATAATAATAATAATTATTCATCATCATCAGGAGAAGTATTAAGTTTAAGTTTTAGAGGATGCATCACCCTCAAATTTTTAAAAATTAATTTTATATTCATATATTTTTAATATATTTTTAAAAATATATTATATTAACCTTTAAATTTTTTATTTTTTATTTTAAATTATGTATTTTTAAAATATATATATTTTAATTATAACAACTCGAACCTGTGTAGACTATTGGCCTAATAATTGAGGTAGCCCCACCCCAATTGTAAGGTTAATAATCCACAGAGGTTCAAATTATTACAAATGGTACAAAGCCTGATCATCGGTTGGAAATTTCAAAACATCGCCTGGTAAATCAGATCTTGATTATATGTATAGACCTTACAAAAATATCAAGAATTTAAGTGGAAAAAATATGATACCTCTTATATGTAACGTTTATTTTCTACAACGAAAAGATATTTGTTATATAAATAATATATAAGAAACTTTAGTGAATTATTATTAACATTTTAAAGTTAATTTTTGAGTGATATGATTAGGTTGAATCTCACCTTAATTATTAAGCCAATAATTGAATCCGAGTCATTATATTAACCTTTCCAAACTTTTTGAAATTTTATTTATTCTATATATTTTATGATTTTTCCTTAAAATATATATAAATAGCTCTAAATTTTTTATTTGGTATTATTATCTTTATAGATAAATAAATATTTTATAATATATTAATAGTACTAAAATTTTAAAATCTTTTACATTAACCTTAAAAACTTGATTTTTTTTTTCGCTGAGCATTTTTAGTTCCTCCTAGCATTAATGTCTAATTCCGCTGCATACTTATCTTCTCGGGAAACGAAACAGTAGAAGATTTTGGCTTGTTACAATTTGGCCTTCATATGAAAAATGCTTTTATATATGCCATTTCAGTTTTTTTATTTTATTTTGTATGTGTGTTGCTTCTTGCCTTTTTTCAAATTATTTATCATGGCATGTGGAATTATTTGATAGGGAGAAATTAAATATTTTTTATTAATACACTGTTCAATTTTTATTTTTCCAAAAATATATTATTTAATTTTTTAATATTTGAAAATATCAATCATTTTGTCCAAAATTAAGTGATTTTAGTAATAAGAGGAAAATTAATTATTTAATCATTTAAACTCTCTCAAATGTTATATAGAAAATATTTTGAAAGTGAAAATCCATTAACAATGCTTTGCCTATATAACAGTGTGGGTATATCATTCAAATCCAATATAAATCTATTTTAAATTTCATATAGGTATTCAACCGAGAAAATATATGAGTGTTCCACACACATGAGAATATTTTTTAAAAATAGGAAGTTAGAAAATTAATTTTGAATTAGTTAAAAAAAATTATAAAAAATTAAATTTAAATAGGATAAGTGAAAATTTTTCTATAAATTAATAGTTTTTTTTTTTTTTTTTGCTGAACTAACTAAGATCCATCTGCATCTACACACGACTCTGTTCCTAATTTTTTTACTTTTTCCTGTAATTAATGACTAAAATCACTTAATTTCATATAGAAAGATCAAATAATTGATATTGGTTAATTTCTAAATCTTTAAGGCTTAGATAATGTATTGTTTTTAAAAAGTAAGAATTGATTAATGTACTATAAGATCAAAGTATCCCAAAAACCATTGATTGGTGATATCTAAGGCTCAACCATAAAACATAAGGATTATAATGTAAACTTTTGGCTTATGGAGGAGCTAGCATATATGAAGTGGAGGAAGTGGTTCATGCATCTTAGCTTTGGTGAGTTATGAAACTGCAAGTTTGCAGGAAGTACGGGGACAATGACCTTAAACAACTCTTACACTGTCTCACCTATCCTTTCTTATATATGTATATGTATGTATATGTCCTACCTCAAATTCTAATATAATTTCAATATAGGGATAGTTTGAATTTAGTTCCGTCTAATACAGGATATTGTTAAAATTTATCAATTATCGTATATCGATATTTGTCGATATTTATAATTAAGAATGTTTACAAAGTGCTTAAATCATTCAATATGATCCAATCTAATTCAACTAATAGTCAAATTATGATTAATTAAGATTTGTGAGTTGAGTTGGTTCAAAAATTTTTTAATTTTATTTTATGAGTTGGATTGAATATTGCATATATCAATCTGCAGACCGACTTAATTTATATATATATAGCGTAAGTTAAAAATTTATATTGACTTGAATTTAATTCATTTACAATAAATTCATATATATATTAATATTATATATATTAAGTACTAATAAATATAACCTAAATTTTAGACTTTATCATAATCTATATTCAGGTATTTTATTTTTTATAAAAATATTGTCTCATAAAAAAATATGCATAATACTTAGTTTTTATATATTATTTAAAAAAATATATATATCTTCATTGTTCTCAATATAAGCGAAGAGGAAAAATTTATATTAAAATATATTTTAATTTCATAAAATAAAATTAGATTTATATTATTATAAAAAAATTTATTATTTTAGACAAAGATAAATTAACAACGACTTTCTAAAAAAAAAAAATAACAATAACTTTCTAAAATTTTTATAAAATACTTGTATATTTTGATTTTAATTAGTTTAGCTTCTAAAATTTATTTTATAATAAATAATAAAGATAAGGTACATCTTTTATTAAATTTAAGGGATATTTTTTATAATTTATCATTTAAAATAAATGTCAGAATATCTCTTCAAAAATTTTAAATTTAAAAAAGAAAACTCTTATTTATTTAATTATTATTTAATTCGCGAGATTTGACATATTATATTAATCTCTATCATATTTTAAAAATAAATTATATCCCCTTTGGTTTTATATTAATACACCCTTTAGATTTTGGTTGTATATATTAATATATTTTGATTTTTTATATAATACTAATTAATAAACATGCCAGCTACATAATATCAAACCGTACAATTTGATCCAATTTGATAGGCAATTGTGATTTGTATTGAATGTATTTTAATTTTTTTTGTGGGTAAGATTAGATGGATAAATTTTTAATTTATAATATGTGAGTTGGATTGACTGTAATGATAAAACCGCACTAATTCAACTTGTAAATCCCTTATTTATAATTAATATTTAACTTATATATATTTATTAAAAAAGAAGTCCTTACTATTATTGAGATGTCCTTGGAAACTTAGTTGATCTGGTATGGTTAATAAGTCATTGATGATTGTATCCTTTGTAAGATTAATAGGGTAAAAGTGTGTAACACCTGATATTTTGTTTGCTTGTATGTATTCTAAAATTTTTATATTGATGTATATAAGATTTATTATGCAATGTTTATTTTGGAAGTGAGATTTATTTGTTTTAATTTGAATTTTAGAATTTATGTTTGTGCATAATTTTGTAAATCTATGTTCAAAGTTTTAAAGAAAGAATTTGGGATATGTTGTAGTCTCATGTGTCTAGTTTAAGTGGAAGAAAAATCGAGGCATTTAGACTTCTGTAGCTCAAGATAGAGCTGATTTAGCATGTACTGCTGAAGTGAATTTTTCAACTTCTGTTGTGAACAGTGTACGTGAACAGTAACCGTAAATAGTAAACTCAGGATTTATTTTTGGGGTTTATTTTTGACATTAGCTTTCTTTCTTCCTTTTCTTCTTCTTTCTTTCTTTTTCTCTCTTCTTTTATATTTTCTATTTCTCTCAACCATAAGTCATTTTTTTTTATTTCTAAAGTTTTAATACTCCAATTAAGCCTTATTAATGCTGGAAAACACAAATTAAAAACTATAAGAGCATCAATTCAAGTTTGAATTAAGTTTTTTATTAGCTAAAATAGTTATTTTTAAGTTGTGAGTGATCTTTTGTAAGCATTAATGGCTAATAATTATGGTTAGATTTAGTAGTATAAAGATTTATGATTTTTGGATGCATAGTATTGTGAATAGTAGATTTTCTCTATAACTATTATTCATCATTTATTAATGGTCAAATTAATGCTAGAATTTGTTTATAGAGACTCTAAGGAGTTTATAATTTATGCATGATTATTTTATGTGATTATTTTGAGAAAATCCTAAATTTTGGAATTTTGAGGATTTTTATTTAGGAGAAGAGAACTCACGAAATTGAGGATCTTTTGGATTTGAGCAAGAGTTGAACTTGACTAGAAAGCTTTTTAATGCTAAGAGGTAAGTGTGGATTTTGTTTCATATGTATGATTCTCCATATGATAATTTTTGCTAAAGTCTATTATATTCATATATATATGTATATATTATTTATGAATTCAATTTATTGAAACCCTTCTTAAATAGAATTTTTGAATATTGATAATGACTTGCTTATTTTTCTTAGACCAAGTTCATTAATAAGCATTTGTTATGCATAATATGATATGTTATTTATATGTTGTGATCTCTTGATCACTTTTAATTATTGTTGAACCAATACTTGATATGTATATCACGGAACATACATTATAGAACGTTTTTCCCAACAAGAGTTAATTCATTGGTCTAATATGCACAGAGGAAACCTGACTGATAGGGTATAGTATCAGTGTTCCACCTAAAGGGTATCACGAGCTTTAGGCATATGCCTGCGCAAGCATATGTGCCACGTAAAGGTAGTAAGGCTACCCAAACATTATGATATGATATCAGTTTTATGTTATATTTATTTGATAATGTTATTCTTTATATGCATTTATGTTCTTAAAAAAAATCATGATTTGATATTTATATATGTATTATGAAATGATTGGATAGTGCTACCCTTTGTAAGCACTTATGATATTAATGTATATGTTAAGATTTCTTTATAGTACCCTGGTACATGTTCAAGATTTGTTATTTAAGTATTCTATATATGTTATTCATTCTTATTGTTCACATCTTGCTGAGTTGAAGGCTCACCACTTTTCTGTGGATTTCAGGTTCTAGCTTAGCTTGAGAAAGAGTTAATCCTAAAGACAGAGCTTCTTCATTTTCTTCTCCACAAGAAGACTATTTTATATAATATTTTTTGATAATAGTTGAATTATATATATATATATATATATATATATATATATGTTTTCATATCTTTGAGAAGTACACTCTTAGAAGCTCCGTAGATGTGTGTGATGTTGTTTATTCTTTTGTTACCATGGATAGTATTGTAGACTTTCCCTTGTTCCATATTGATGTTAGAATTATCTTTTGATTAGAATTATCTTTTGATCTGTAAGGAACAAGAGGTAATGTCATATGAAGTTGATGAGATATATAAGATATGGATGTTTGGCATGATGCTAGTATGTGTTGTATGTTTGATCTAGGTTAGTTAAGGGTTCTATGGGTGTACAGTGGCCTTATATCTACCCTTACCCTAGGATCGTCACACTAGTGATTTTGGGGTGTGATAAAGTATTTCAATAGTGCAATGAATTAAAGGGAGGGGTGCACTAATTGTGTAGAAAAAATAAAGAAAAATTAAATAAAGAGAAAAAAAATTAATTTCTTTTTATTGTTTGATTCTCTTATTTATAAAATATAAAAAATGAAAGAAATTTATTATTTTAACCTTATAAAATTGAAGTAATAAAGAGTAAAAAAATTGGGTATTTTTGTAATTTTTATTTTTCACATCTTTCAACTTTTAATTTCCCTCTATTTCTCTCTAAAATAAAAAGAAATTCTTTTTCTCCTAGAACTTAAATGAGGAAATATAATTTCCTTTCATTTATTTTTTTCTCTTTTTTCTTTGTTAACCAAACAAATGAAATTATATTTTTTTATTTTTTATTTTTTTTCCATTTTCATCAAAATAAACATAGTATCATTATTTAAACGAAAAAGCGCTTAATTTTCCAATAATAAATTATAAAGAATTGTATCTTCATTAGGAGAGTGTTAGTATACTATCGTAAAAAATATTCATCATTTAAAAATATATATTTTATTCATATTCAATTATTGACAACACTTCCCCTAATTATATTTGAAAAAAAAATTGAAAGTTAATTTGGGATTACGTTTAATTTAATTATTTATGATAATTCGTTTATAACTGGCAGTAGGGGTGGAAGTCAAACCGATCAAAACGATTAAATTAAATTAAAATCGATAATTTTATAATTTATTTAGTTTGATTTGATTTAAAAAATAGAGTAAACCGAAATTTTAATTTAGTTTGAGGTTTGAGCATTTTTTTTTTATCCAATTTCAAACAAAACCAAATCAAAATTATATATATATATATATATACCTGTTATTTTTTATTTTATTTTATTAATTGTATGTTTGTTGAATTGATTAAGAATATAGAAATGTTTTGAGAAATCTAGAATTTTGTATGTAGGGAGGAGTTTGTAAGGCTGGTTTCATGACTTTAAAGAAATAATTTGGAAAAGTGTAAAACATAAAAGTTGTATATTTATATCTCATCTTTAGGTATCTAAAAGGATTTTATAAAATTTTGTGTGTGTGAGGAGATATGCCTCCTTGACCAGGACTTGTCTGGTTTATTATTTTCTGCAGGAATCTGAGAATGTTTAATTTTTCTGGGAATGATTGAGGCTGAATGAG
>CANXYC010872276.1:0-33139 GCA_948193065.1 Aleurites moluccanus | reverse complement strand
CAATCTCCTTAGACAGAATTATATCTTGAATAATTAATTGCACAATATATCATAACTATTTTAGTGAAACAATATAATACTGTAGAAAATAATAAATAAAATGACACAATAAATTTAACGTGGTTCACTCCTTTAATTGGGCTACGTCCACGGGCAAGTTTCAAATAAATCTTCCACTAATAAAATTAGTAGGTACACAGAGAGAGTCTTCCCTAGAATAACACTAGAGGAATAATACAATAATTTGAGATATACCCAAAATAGTGGCACTCAAAGTGTTTCCCAAAAATACCCAAAATAAAATTCTCTCACTATTTTGTCACTCATAATTTTAAGAATTATTTCCTAAAATTAACTAAAAAAAAAATCACTCAAGATTTTTTTTCTTTAGAGCTTTTTGCTCTAGCTCTCCCACTCTCTCCCTTTCACTCTTCTCACCTTTTTTATTATTATTTTATAACAATAAGTGGGCCCCATATGGAGGGACCCAACAATATTTATAGAGTCAAACTTTTATTTATACGTTTATTTTTTTGTCAAATTCTATATGTAAGTTGTTAAGTTGCAACTTTTTAATAACTATCTAATATTTATTTTATCTTTTTTTTTTTTTGAATTATCTCTATGTTTATTTTATAGGTATTTAATATATATTCCTATTCACTTTGAGCTATTAAGTAATTGTTAAACAAAATTTGTTCTTTATTATACAAACAATGTAGTTTTTTGTTTTAGCCGTCACTCTCTCTCTGTCCCTCTTTTCTTCTTTTATCTTATTTATGTTTATTTTAAATAAAATTTTAATGTTAGATCTAGTTTTCTTTATTTATATTTATGTTTATTTTGTTTGTGTGTCTTCAATTTGTGAATGTTAGAATTATCCTTTTTTATAGATGTTTGTTTATTTCTCTTATATGAATAGGAGTTTTCGTTTGGTTTTCAAAAATCGGACTCATAAAATGAATTGATGTCAATTTAGAGTGGAGCGTGTTTCTTGCCGATGTGCCAATTACAGCTATTGGACTGAATATTATTACTCTGGTAACTTGATCAATGAAGTTTAGGAGTACAATTAATTTTATATTTATCTTGATTGTAATTTTTTCAATTATTTTTGTTGAGATATATGAAAGAGTTATTTCTTATATATAAAAAAATAATTATTAAATAAAAATACAATGAAAAAGAGAAAGAGAGAATTATAAAGTAGAAATACAAGTCGCTTGAAGAGATTTTTGCATTGGTGGAATCACACAATACTAAGGGGGTGTATTCAATTAAAATTTTTAAAAATGTTTATAAATTTTTTTAATTGAATGATTTTTGCAGAGTTCATAGATTTTTAATAATTTGTATGAAGTTTATAAATTTATGAATAATTTTCAAAAACTTTATTTGAAAAAACTTTTATAGACATTAATAAACTTTCATTGATTTCTAATATACATTTTATATAATGTAATAAATTTATATTTCTCATGTAATAAAAATAAATACTAAAATTAATTAATAAAAGTAGGAGCTGCCAATTAAATAATATTATTCAATATAAAAACCAAAATTAATTAAAATAATATTTTAAAAAAATTAAACATTCCTTATTATTTATATGTTCAACATTATTCTACATATTAGTAGTTATAGTAATCCTCCATTCATTAGCAGTATTTCTTTGTTGCTTTTGACTCTCAATAATTGATTCAAAGTTCTCTTCTTGATTAATTGGCATGGGTGAAGATGAAAAAGTTCTACTATCTAGTTCAACTGAAAATTCATCTGAACAGTACTCCTTTCGAAGAAAATTATACAATCTACACAAGCTAATACTAGCTCTGCTTGTGTGTTGTATAGAAATGGAGGAGTTATTTTGAAAATTGTAAATCGCAATTTAAATATATCAAATATTCTATAAATTATATTCTTCAAAAAAGTATGACGAAGATTAAACAACTCATTTATATTTTCAGGATGACGAACTTGACTGTGAAAATCTTAAAAATGATAACCAATACCTCAAAAAGAAGCTAAAAATTAGAGTCGATTTGGAAATCCACAATCCATCAAATAATACTTATCTAGGGGGTGTTTGGATTGCCAATTGATAATTATCGATTTGAGATAATAATACTTTTTTAATTAGTAAAATCTCTAATCGGCAATCACAACTCCTATCTGTTATTAGATTTTGTAAATTTGAAAAAAATAAATCGGCAATTGCTATTTATGCAAATACTTAATAATTTTTCTATTGCCGATGCGTATATTTTTAAACAATAATTGGATTTTGTAATTGGGCGTCCAAACACCCCCTAATATATTACAATTAATATCATGTTAAATTAAAAAATTAAAAAATCAATGTTTTATCTGATGAAAAATCTACATTGAATTACCTACGCCTACTTTTGATAATGATCAACACACATGTAGTAATCCTTGATTGATTTGTGACTGCAGTTGGGGTAAGAACAAGGATGACCTTCCAATGAGTATAAAGATGCTATATATATAGACCTTTTAATAGAACGACCGAGGTCGAGTGAATGAAAAGTCAAAATTGAAGAGTTCAAATGTAATTGTCGTATAGAACTTGAGGTCAAAGACACAAAATTTAATCTCTGAATAATTAAGCAAAGAGTTAATGAGTATGGTCAAGTGTGGTGGGGGTGATATCAGTTAGATTTAGTCGGTTTAAAAAAATTTTATTAAATTAAATTAATTTTTTTAATTTAAAAATTTTTTAAATTAAATTAAATCATCATTATGATTAATTGTCAATTGATTCAGTTTGGTCGCTTTTGATTTGTCGATTTCAAACTAAAATTTTATTTTTTTTATAAATCGATATTATTTTATTATAAATTTAGGGAAAAAACACTAATAAAATGTCGGTCATAAAAAAATATAAAAAATAATTTAATATACAACAAAAAACTATTTTATTCTATTAAATAATACACTCAAAACTGGTATTTTTTTCTAAAAAATTAGACTATTTTTTATTTATTTTTAGTTAATTTTTATGAATAGTATTTTTTTAATTTTAAATTAATATTAGACTAAAAAAATATGTGAGTGTGTATAAAATAAAATCAAACATATTTAATTGTAATAATAGTAAAAAACTATATATATATAATTTTAGTTTTGTTCGATTTAAAATCAAGAAAAAATCTCAAATTATAGATCAAATTAAATTTTTTATTTGCTTTATTTTTTAAATTGAAATCAACCCAAATAGATATAAAATCATCGATTTTAATTCAGTTTATTTAATTTATTCGATTTAGTCGATTTGGCTTACATCCTTTAAAGTGTGGCAAATTGATTTGAAGTTCCAATTCTTGAGGAATTCCCACAATTAGTGATAAGGTTATGTTATAGAATTGGTCCCAGGGTCGTAAGAGATTTTTTTTATTAATTTGGCAGACTCTAATAATTCAAACTTAAATATCCTAAATTTCAAGAATGGTCTATTGATATTATATAGGACCACATCTTAGGAAGAAATTGTTGTTTATTAAGAAATGACGATGCAAGAAGCGACCGCAGCATATTAGAAAAGTTCTTTTCGGCCATAATATAATAGCAAAACAGATTGTACTATAGCTAGACCTAAGATAGAAAGCAGGCCCGCTAGGGGCTATGAGTCTTATCATCAGTTTGAACTGTCGTGGGCTAGGCAACCCATGGACAGTTCAGAATTTAATGGATCTTGTCCAAACTCATAGACCTGTGTTTATTTTATTATTAGTATTATTTATTTATTTTTTTACGGAAATTATGGTTGCAAGGGATAAAATTGAACGTGTAAAGGATAGATTAAGCTATGAGGGATCTTTTGTAGTAACGGGCTCGGGTCATGGTGGTGGACTTGCTTTGTTCTGGTAAGAGAAGGATTTTGTAACCTTGCTTAGCTATTCGTTGCATCACATTAATGTTATGATTCATGTGAGTGACTTTCCAAGCTGGAAGCTTACGGGTTACTATGATCATCCCGACAGAAATCATAAGCATGAATCTTGGGATATTTTGTGCTTCCTTTGTGATCGATCCCCTCTCCCTTAATGTTGTATATGAGACTAATGATTATAAGATAAATAAGTAATTATTTTTAAATGGCTTATTTAAAATAGGAAAATAATTAAGTCATAATCTCAATATCCCATAATCCCATATTTTTAGAAGCTTTATCCTCTCATTGATAGATATGAGAGGATGGTGGTTATTAAAATTAAAATATTATAGAATTGGGTCCTTCACTTTCTCTCATAAGTTTTTACGGTAATCCATTTACTCTGAAAACATAAAGAAATAGAGAGCAAAAGTGAGAAACTTGGTTTTGCTAGAAAAGCTACGATAATGACATCTTCTTCAAGTTTAATGGCTACAGAGAAAGGTATTTTAAATTATATTTATTATAAAATATTCAATTTAAACAATTCTAAATTATGTATGTTAAATTAAATTAATTTAACATGTGGTATCAGAGCACCGGTTGTCTTAAATTAGGTATACTATATGAAATATTCTTTTTTGAAAATTGATTATTTTTTGTAAACACTATTTTTCAATTATCATGTTTCATGAAATGAGTGTCATTATGTAAGGGTTTTTAAATTTGATACTAAATTAGTGGCCGAGTTATGATATTGATGGATTTATGACCGAATGATTTATGAAAAAAATCAATTAACAATGGTCGAATGTTACAATGATGAATTTATTTGATTTCATTATAGATATTATTGCGTATATAAATTTAATATGCAATTGAGCTACTGATGTTATAGAATGAATTGTCAATTGGTGTTATTTGGTTTTATTGAATGATCATATAAACGAAAAAACAAAACATTACTGCATTTTTTTGTTTTGTTGCTTCTCCCAATAATGACTATTTATTAATCTTTAGCAATAATTGCTATATGTTCCATCTATATATCTTCACACACACACACACACATATATATAAAGCATCAATCAAGTTTACTTGAATTAATTAATTACTGTATCCATAATTGATTAGTGTAATTTTTGCTGAATTATTTTGTGCAATATATTAAAAATGTGCAGTATATAATGTGCAGTATATTAATTATTAATGAATTTCAAAAGGATAATTACATTATTATATAAATGAAAGAGTACATTATAAATTTTACTAATGTGTTTGTTAAGTCTATGTATATATATATAAAGAATATTGAAATTTTATTTGATTGAATTTATTAAGTTTCCGCATTATTATTTCATAAATGCATCATTAAAATGAGATTTATTAATTTATGTATAAATTTTTTGTTAGTCACCAAAGTGACCAAACTATTATGATGACATGCATAAATAAATAAAGTTCGATTATCTATGTTATTTTGATGAAATGCCTATTCGTATATAAATTGGATAATATGATATTTATTTTTTATAACCTTAATAATTCACCCAAAGGCGAATTAACTATTTTATGAAATAGTGTACATAGTTGAAGTAAATTAATATTTTTAATCATATATACTTGTATATCCAAAGATGACATGTATGTTTGATTGAAAATTATTATTTACTATAATTGATTATTGTTGGCATTTAAATTATGATAGTGTGCTTTAGTATCTACCCAAAGGTGAACTATTGTATACTTTTATTATTTTGAATCTGTAAATAATTAATGTGAGCTTTATTTATCATATTTTGCAGTTATTGCAATTAACTCGCATGCATCATCTGTTGTTGTGTTCAATAGGATGAACTTCTCAGAATGGCGAGAGCAAATTGATTTCAACTTAGGGGTTTTGGATCTCGATTTAGCTCTCCTTGAAGAAAAACCTGCTGCTATTACTGATACAAGCAGTGAGGCGGAGAAGTCACATTATGTTGCATGGGAAAGAAGCAACAGATTATGCTTAAAGTTTCTGCGAATGACGATTGCTAACAACATTAAGACTACAATTCCACAAACTGAGAATGTTAAAGAATATATAAGTTTTGTGGAAGAAAGATTCCGTTCTGCGGATAAATCACTCGCTGGTACTCTAATGGCTGAGCTTACAACCATGAAGTACAATGGGTCAATAAGCATGCAACAACATATCATCGAGATGACGAACATTGCTGCAAGGCTTAAGACATTGGGTTTAGCAATAGAGGACTCATTTTTTATTCAGTTTATTCTGAACTCCTTGCCTCCTGAATATGAAAAATTTCAAATTAATTACAACACTATAAAGGATAAGTGGAATGTTAATGAATTGGCTAGTAGGCTTGTACAAGAGGAGCCAAGACTTAAGAGTCAGAAGGGTCACTCTATTAACCTAGTAGAAAAAGGAGCTGTTAAAGGAAACAAAGCCAAAAGGTTTAAGAAAAAGAAAGAGTTTGCTAATGATTCACAGGCTGAAAAGAAGGAACAAATGACAGATAAGTGTCATTTTTGCAAGAAAACGGGACATTATCAGAAAGATTGTTATAAACAAAGAGCTTGGTTTGAAAAGAAAGGTATTTTCAATACTTTTGTATGTTATGAATCAAATTTAGGTGAAGTTCCTAATAATACTTGGTTGCTAGATTCTTGTGCTTCAACTCATGTTACCAATACTATGCAAGGATTCCTTACGATCCGAACCACAAACCCAAAAAGTGATTTTATATTTATGGGGAACCACATGAAGGCTCTAGTTGAAGGCATAGGAACTTACAGACTGGTCTTAGACATTGGATACCAGTTGGACCTTTATGATATATTTTATGTGCCTTCAATTTCTAGAAATCTTATTTCATTAGGAAAATTGGACAAATGTGGGTTTTTTTTTAAAAAAATTTTGGATCAAGATGTTTTACTTTATATAAAAATTATGTCCTTCATGGATCAGGTTTTCTTATTGATGGTTTATATAAAATAAAACTTGATCATGTTTTTGCTGAATCTTTGCATGTTACACATAGTATTGTTGGTTCAAAACGAAGCATGCGTAATGAAAATTCTGCTTATTTGTAGCATAAACGTTTAGGTCATATATCCAAAGAAAGAATTGAAAGATTGGTAAAGAATGAGATTTTAAAAGATTTAGATTTTACTGATTTTGGAACTTACTTGGGTTGCATAAAGGGAAAGCAAACCAAACATACCAAGAAAGGAGCCACAAAAAGCATACAGCTTCTTGAAATTATATACACTGATGTATGTGGATCTTTTGATGTTCCATCTTTAAGTGGAGAAAAGTATTTCATGACCTTTATTGATGATTATTCACGTTATGGATATATCTATCTACTTAAAGAAAAGTTTCAATCAGTAGATGTTTTAGAAATATTCCTAAATGAAGTTGAGAGACAATTAGATAGAAAGGTAAAAATCATAAGGTCTGATAGAGGCGGTGAATATTATGAAAAATCTGATGAATCAGGACAATATCCTGGTCCATTTGCTAAAGTCCTCGAAAAGCGTGGTATATGTACACAGTATACTATGCTAGGTACATCTCAACAAAATGGTGTAGCAAAAAGGCAGAATCGGACTTTAATGGATATGGTTAGAAGCATGATGAGTAACTGCTCCTTACCTAAATTCTTGTGGATGCATGCACTAAAAACCGCAGCTTATATATTAAATAGAGTTCCAACCAAAGCGGTTCAAAAGACACCTTTTGAATTGTGGACGGGAAGGAAACCAAGTTTAAGGCACCTGCATGTTTGGGGTTGCCCTGCGGAAGCAAGAGTGTATAATCCACAAGAGAAAAGTTGGATTCTCGAATTGTAAGTGGATATTTTATTGGCTATCCTGAGAAATCCAAAGGGTACAAATTTTACTGTCCAAACCATAGTCTGAGAATAGTTGAAATTGGTAATGCTAAATTCCTTGAAAATGATGAAGTCAGTGGGAGTGTAAAACGTCAAGTTGTCGAAATAAACGGGATAAGGGTGAATGTCCCTTTATCTATTACTAATCCAAAATCCACAATTGACATTAATGGTAGACCAAACCTTGTCGAACAAGACAATAATATTGGTCAACATTTGATTGATGATACACCTCCACAGTCTGATGTCAGAACTTATAACGATCAAGGATCTGATATTCGACCTAATGAAGAAATGTCAAATACAAATAAATCACAAGGGATAACATTAAGAAGGTCCCAAAGATAAAGGAGATCAGCTATTCCGGATGACTATGTGGTTTATTTGCAAGAGTCAGACTATGATCTTGGAATTGATAAAGATCCAGTTACTTTTTCACAAGTCATAGAAAGTTTAGAATCCAATAAATGGATTGATGCTATGAAGGAAGAGTTAAAATCCATGGAACAAAATGAAGTTTGGAATCTCGTTGAATTGCCCGAATGATGTAAAAGAGTTGGTTGTAAAAGGGTCTTTAAGACCAAACGCGACTCAAAAGGCAAGACAAAATGATATAAAGCCAAACTTGTTGCCAAGGGTTATACTCAGAAAGATGGTATTTATTATATAGAGACATTCTCTCCTGTATCTAAGAAAGATTCATTAAGAATAATTATGGCATTGGTGGCTCAATATGATTTGGAGTTATACCAAATGGATGTGAAAACTGCCTTTGTAAATGGAGATTTAGAGGAAGAAATTTATATAGATCAACCTGAGGGTTTTGCCATAGGAAGCAAAGATCAAATGGTGTGTAAACTAAAGAAATCAATATATGGACTGAAACAAGCTTCACGACAATGGTATATTAAGTTCAATATCATTATTACGTCTTTTGGTTTTAAAGAAAATATTGTAGATCATTGTATATACCAAAAAATTAGTGGGAGTAAGTTCATATTTTTGGTCTTATACGTTGATGATATTTTACTTGCAGCAAATGATTTAAGTATACTGCGCGAGACTAAATATTTTCTCTTTGAGAATTTTGAGATGAAAGATATGGGAGAAGCTTCGTATGTGATTGGAATAGAAATATTCTGGAAACGAACAGAAGGAACAATAGGCTTGTCTCAGAAAGGATATATCAATAAAATTCTCGAGAAATTTAATATGAGTAAATGTTCACCCGGGGTTGTTCCCATTCAGAAGGGTGATAAATTTAGTCTCATGCAGTGTCCAAAGAATGAATTAGAACGAAAGGAAATGGAATCAATTCCTTATGCCTATGTTGTTGGAAGTTTAATGTACCTACAGACCTGTACTAGACCGGATATAAGTTTTGTGGTCGGAATGTTAGGTAAGTATCAAAGTAATCCTGGAATTGATTACTGGAAAGCTGCAAAGAAAGTTTTGAGGTACCTACAAGGAACGAAAAATTACATGCTCACATATAAGAGATCCAATCAACTAGAAGTAGTTGGATACATGGATTCAGATTTTGCTGGATATCTTGATAGTAGAAAATCCACTTTTGGTTATCTATTTCTATTAGTTGAAGGAGCAGTTTCATGGAAAAGTGCAAAACAAACTGTCGTTGCTTCATATACGATGGAAGCAGAATTTGTAGCTTGTTTTGAAGCTACAATTCATGCATTATGGATGCGGAACTTTATTTCAGGACTTGGGGTTATCGACACCATGGCCAAGCCGCTGAAAATTTATTGTAACAATTTCGCTGCAGTATTTTCTCCAAGAACGACAAATACTCTAGAGGTGCCAAACATATGACATTAAAGTATTTTGCCGTTAAGGAGGAGGTTCATAAACAAACAGTGTCTATTCAACATATTAGCACTGACCTTATGATTGCTGACCCATTAACGAAGGGTTTACAACCCAAGCTATTTAAGGAACATATTCTTAGGAAGGGTCTTAATTGTAATGATGCTTTAAAGTGACACTTTGAGCTCAATACTATGTTTCTGATACTATTATATTTTTCTTATTTTATGATGTTGTATATACATTATTATTTAATGAGTAACAAGAAAAGACTTAGCAAGTCATTATTATGGACCATAATGAAATGTAATGATTCATTAAATGACCTAATATATTAAGTTGTAGGTATTGTAGTATATGAAAGGGATTGTTTTACAAATTAGAGCATGACCGCCATAACTCATACTGAGTAACTTTTATATTTTGGTATTACGATGGGATATAAAGAATTAACTTCCATTATAAAGATTTTAAACAAGCCAAGTGGGAGAATGTAAGATAAATAAGTAATTATCTTTAAATGGTTTATTTAAAATAGGAAGATAATTAAGTCATAATCCCAATATCTCATAATCCCATATTTTTAGGAGTCTTATCCTCTCATTGATGGATATGATGAGATGGTGGTTATTAAAATTAAAATATTATAGAACTGGGTCCTCCACTTTCTCTCATAAGTTTTTACGGTAATCCATCTACTCTGAAAACATAAAGAAATAGAGAGTAAAAGTGAGAAACTTGGTTTTGCTAGAAAAGCTACGATAATGATATCTTCTTCAAGTTTAATGGCTACAAAGAAAGGTATTTTAAATTATGTTTATTATAAAATATTCAATTTAAAAGATTTTAAATTATGTATGTTAAATTGAATTAATTTAACAATGATTTGATGCAAGCTTCTGAAAAGCGTTGTTGGCTTCCTCATTCTTTATGGGTTATGGATGGGTTTAAAAGTGCAGCGGAAGATTATTAACGGTCAGATTTTGGCATGGTCCGTCATCTATTTACTTGGCGTGAAAAAAAAAAGGAAAAAACTAAGAAACTTTTAAAAGAAATTGAAAACTAAAACGAAACAATATATATAAAAAAACAAATAGCAAAATACCGTATATTTAAAATAAATAAAAGCTAAAAATGAAAAAGAAAAAAAAAAGAGATCGTAATATTGAAAAAAAGAAAAGAAAATTATCGTATATTGTGTAATTTCCTCAAAAGAAAATTAAATATTATAAGGCGGAGCTTTTGAAGTTGCCTGGTTATTGGGATATGTTATTCTATTAACAGGATTGGGCCGGAGTAGCTTATAATTTGGAGGAATGGGTTCACTCAATCTTTTAAAAAGAAAATTAAAGATTGTAAGGCCGAGCTTTTGAAGTTGCGTGGTTATTAGGATATATCTTATGTTAACAGGTATGAGGTGGTCTTGAAAAGGTATTCCACTGTTTTTATTCAACAAGATGATTTTTGGAAGCAGCGTACTAAGCATTTTTAGCTTTAGTCTACGTATTCTAAATCAAAATACTTCCATGTTGTTGCCTCTGTTAGGAAATGAAAAAAATTATTTTTCAAGACTGTAAGATGATGATGGTACAGAGAAAAGTTGGGATGATGGGCTGTGAGATTTCTTGGTTAATTATTTTAATAATTTATTTACTAGTCAGGGATGTAAGGAGGGCCTAATTTTTTGGTGTGTTTTCGCCTGTGTTTCTTATGATTAAACTGTTGCTCTTCTTGATAAGTTTACTGCGGATGGAGTTTAGATTGCTATATTTGACACGCACCTGAATAAATCTCTAGAATCTAATAGCATTTAAGATAAGTGTGTTCGAAATGAAGATATTAAAATGGATTGAGATTATATTAATATGGATAGGATGTGAAATGAAAATATTAGAAATAAAGTGAGAATCGCTTCGATGTTTGACAAAATAAAAGAATGAAGATTAAAATAATTTAGGCATGTGAAATGAAAATTTAGAGAAGTTGAACACAATATGATAGAGAAAAGGAAAAAAAAAAAAAAAAAAAGAGATAAACTTAAATTAATTTGGAGGAGATGATTACAATATGATTTATATATATTACAATTATCATAAGATATTCTCTAAAATTGTTTGAAGTGAAAAAAGAAATCTTTATAGCTATCCCAATTAATTTTGAAATTAAGGCTAAGTTAAATTGCATTAAATAAAATTTTTACTATGAAATATTTTCTATTTTATTTTAATTTAATTTTAAAAAAATAAATATTATAAGATATTATTATATTTTTAGTGAAATGGAAAAAGTGTGTACTAGATATCTTAGGAAAAGGGTATAATAAATTCACTGAAAAGATAACTTTAAAAAAAATAACAAATATTGATATTTAAGTGGTTTATCATTCTAATTAAGAATTATTGTTTGAAAAGCAATATATTAATAACTATCATCATTTGTAGATGGATTAACTAAAGGAAGATTAGATAGACTTACATGGACTATGATTCTACCATGATCTAAATTCTCATTCACTTTTAGTAACAGTGATTTAAAGGCCTTTGATCTTTTTTTTATTATTATTATTATTATTAGATTGGAGAGAAAACTTACAAACTCATAAAATACAACAAAAAAAAAAAAGTGAAATTTGATAGACATGTTAATTTAAAAGAATGTGATAAATTATATTAATATAATTTTTACCATTAAAAGTGAAATAAATGTTTGAATTTTTTATACGAAATAATCTAAAATTTCAAATTAGAGATAATTATAATTTAAAAAAGAAATTTTAAAAACTTTCACTATAGTCATCTCAACAACAGTTATCTTAATTTAAAAGGAATAATCATTGATGCCTCTGTAGTGCATGTGGAGTTGCATCAATTAGAAGTATTTCTCAAGTTATAGCTTATTATATTTTATGGAGATACCAGCAACAATTACAATGAGAATTCCAATTTATTAGGTAAGGAGTATCCTCCAACTTACATAAAAATAAACTATATCAATGTATTTCTGTTTCAATCACATATGAATCTATGCAACATTAGTAATAATATACGGTTAGAGAGTCCTAATTTGATTTCTTCCTCTTGCAAGATAAATATGTAAATTCAACTTATTTAATAATAGAATAGAGAATGAACTAACAAAAATATTATACAACTGGTAAAATTAGATTTTGGAGGCATTGCTTGGAATCTTCCTTTAAGCATATGGCCGATAACTGATGAAAACTAATCATAAAACAACTTCTTGAAGGATTGCATATGATCTGTCTGTAGGCATATAATCAATGCATAACTCCTATCAATACCATGGCTTGGATTTTGTAGTATATATCCTTTACCTTCAACAGGATTTTTAAGCTTCATATATAATGGCTTGCCCATCCCAAAATCAACATCATAAATAGGCAGCTGTGTCAAACTAACAATACTTAAATTCGGACATTGACAAAATTGGGGGCCTCGTACAATTGACGTTATATCATCCAGTGATTCCATATAATCCATAGCTGATCTCAAATACTCATCATCCATTCGCTTTATTGCCTTATTAATTCTTTCGACAGTATATTTCAATGGTTCTGATAGTAGCTCATTGGATAAAGCAATAGAAGTAGCCAAGAAGAGTACATTACCGAAGTAGCCAGATGGGAGTGGAGGATGCAATCTAGACCTGCCATTTACCGCCATGTTTAACTTAGTTGCTCGATCATTGGATAAGCTGCGTGCTTTGCAGGTACAACGCCATATATGTGCAGTTAACATCTCATAACTACTGTACTTTGTTTCGTTGTTGTCATTTTCTACCCTAGCCTTCAAGGTATTAAGTTGTTCTAGTGTGATCTTGAAAATTTCAGTAGAATTTGATTGGTGTTTATTGTTTTGGGTTGGAGAATTGTTCGTGAAAAGCAGTTTATCATATTCAATGTGTTGAAATTTAGGAATTTGGTGGATATAACTTCGGAGAATGGTTCGATCAATGAATGGTAGGAGGTTAATGGGGAGGGCACGGGCTACATCGCACCATGTGGTGATGAAATGGAAATAACCACTACCATCTGCTAGTATGTGATGCCATCGAATTGCAAGAGATAGTCCACCACATTTAAATGTTGTTACCTGCCAATTGTAATTGCAATTGATAACAAGAAAAGGAAAGAAAGAAAGAATATATATATATATATATGAAAATATTGCTTGTACCTGTAAAGCAAGGAGGGGGAATGAAGATATTTCTTTGTTGGAATCATCAACTGTTGGAATGAGTTGGGAAATATCAAAATTAAGCATCAAGCCACCAAGTTGATCTATTGTGGAGTCTGATTCAGCCTCTATGAACAAAACTCCTTCTCCATTACAGTTTATTTCAAGTCTACCATTTTCATCTCTTCCCAATTTGCCAGCCACAGGATAAAATGAAACTAAAACTTTGCTTAGAGCCTCCTTTAGCACTTTAACATCAAAAGAATTTTGAGACTCGCTTGATTTGAAGATATGCACTGAAGTGTTGTGGTTTCTTTGGAGAAATAGATCCAAGTTAGAGAGCCATAATCTCTGGTTAGGCAAATCTTGGACTGGCCTTATCATACTTGACTTCGTTATATTTATCTTCATCTTGCTAATTATCACCAGCAACAGAGAGACTAATATGGTGATTGAGACAAATATGTGCTATGAAATATGGCTAGCATCTATAGACAAACAATTTTCAATTATTGTCCTCTTATAGCCAATATGTGGCCGACACCAAGAACGAAGTTATCTCGCAGATAGAGAAGGTAGACAATTGACCCCTTAATTTTTAGATAAAAATATTGTTAGTTTGTTGAGATTTTCCTTGAAAATCATCAGATTTTTTCTTGAAGTTTTGCAAGTTAAACAAGTAATGCTTAGTGGTAATGCATGTATTTTGGTAAAAATCAGTTTGAAAAAATTAATTTAGTATTTATTGTGGAATTAATAGATTTTTAAAAAATTTCTACTACGTCAAAATTCTACTGAAATTTCGTAATATCCCTTTTAAAAATTTCGTAATTTCTACTACATCAAAATAGCTCATTTCAAGCACCAAACAAGGCAACCAGTTCCAATCATGTTACTTTACCTGGGTCTGCCTTCAACAGAATCCCTTCATTATAGCCCATATCCTAAATTCTCGTACATTTTCCAAAAATATATTACATAAACATTCAAAATCACATGTTTCCACATCATTGAAACTAAAGGCTTCACAAATCAAATTAAATTTGATAATCTCACTTAATTTTCCCAAGTAATATTCTCATTTTCTTCTTAATATTTTAATTATCTAATATATAAACTAAAATTATAATCAAATCAAAGATCATCAACCTATTAATCATCAAATGTAAGAAGCTAATTAGGACCTTTAACATGAATAACTATTTTAACCACATCATCTTGTGAATAGCAAACATTTGTAATCAATTATATCCAGTTTAGATCCTTAATCCCTTTTGGTTATCTAATTTTTGTCTCATGTATCACATCATTTATCAAAAAATATTTATTGTCAAAATATTTTAAAAAAAAAATAATGTGATGCATAAAAAAGCATATGAAACAAAAAATAAAATATCAAATAAGATAGAAGATCCATATTGAATTATATCACCGAAACTACTAATTTCAAGTAAAAAGCCATGTAAAGAACCATTCTCTCACCAATTTAATTAGCAATTTTTGTTTTTATTATTCAATTAATAAATGTGCATATATCATTTATCACCACTCGAAAATTACACATTCATACACGATTTTCTTTCTTTCTCTTACTAATTTCGGATAATTTTAGGGTGTGGCCATTATAAGATTGGAGTGGAAGACATTTTGAAAATAATTTTACTTTGATCTGTGAAATTGTATTCTCCTGTCATTCTCAAAAACTTAAAATCAAATTAAATTATGTTCTAATATTTCTAAAAAATAGAAAAAATAGACTTCACATTTTCTATCAGATATCACAAGATCGGATTCGTAATTTGATTCTCCATTAGTTTTTTATTTTAAATATTTTATTTATTTTATGCTCATTCATAATATAATTTATGATTATTAAAATTTATAATGATTTATAAGTAGGTTAATATTGATATTCACTTATATAAAATCAATCTATTTATATTAAATCCAATACTTACTCGTTTATAAGTAAATGTGAGATATTTTTTCAAGCAGTTATTCACAATAATATATGTTTGTCTCTATTGGGAGATATATAAAATAAAAATATATATAAAATAATTTGAAAATTTTAATCCAAGTCCATTAAAATATTATAGTGAGGTTTCTAATGTCATGCATGCATGTTTTGGCTAACCAACACACACACACACATATATATAATTATATGCTTAAAAAAAAATTAAGAAATTATATGTAAATTTATTTTAACAAATAATTTCTGTCGATATATAATTTAACAAGTTATAAGTAAATTATTTTAACAATATATTATTTATTTAATAACTATATATCAATAGAAATTATTATTCTTTTGTTTTTTTATTCACAAAAAGAAAAGTTAGAAAAATAAATCCTAAAAAGTTCCTGTATTTTTAAAATTATACTAAAAAATTCATGTAAATTATATTAAAAAGTTTATGTATTTTCAAAATTATATTAAAAAATTTCTGTATTTTTATTCCGTTAAAATTTGAGGTCCTACTGTTAGAAAATTTATTAAATTTATGTAAAAAATTCATAATACCTCTCATTTTCAATCTAATTTTTACTCAAATATCATCACTCTTATCCACGCCAAAATTTTTATCTTCACCGCGATCATACCACCACCACCATCACCAAATTTAATATTGTATAGTATAAATCAATCAATTGAACAAGTTTCAAACCCAAAAATCTCAAATCCAAAAAAAAAATTCAAACCCAAAAATCTCAATCACCTTGAAAAAAATAAGAGAAACAAAAATTACAGTATATGGTGCCAATTTACATCTACAAGCAATTTTAAAAAAAAAACAGCTTCTCGGTGTATTCGTCCTCTTCATTTGGGAAATTACCTTTGGCCTTTTTACCTCAAATTTTGAGGGCTTCTCTATCGTAGGCTTGAGCAGCTTCCTCAACGGTGTTGAAAGTCCCCAGCCAAATAAGAATACCTTTGCTTAGGTCACGAATTTCAGCTGCCCATTTGCCCCATGGAGAGCACATCATTGCTGGTGCAGGAGAACTTCACCTTGAGATTTGTTTGAAGGATTTGCAAGTCAGACTCTATTGTATCCTTCCGTGAGACTGTTCTTGAGAAATCTTGATGTACTGTGATGAGCGGTGACCAAGATGAAGCAGTGGTGGAGCAGAAGATCGAGATGGAGGAGATGCAAAGGAGATGTTTACAGTGTATTTACCAAGATGAAGCAGTAGTAAATACCCTTAGTGGTATTTATAGTGTTCTGGGTTTAGGGTAAATACCCTTTACAGTGTCCATTTCTATTTTCTTTCTTAATTTCTTAGCTTCTAAACAAAGAATTTCTTATTTCACGATTAAGGAAAAGAAAAACCTAATATATTGAAATCTGAAAATTGTTTATATTTTTAATAATCAATATTATTCAGTGACAAAATTGTTTGTTGTGGTTGTTTGGTTGAATTGGTTGTAGGGTTGGGTTGGGTTGGTTGTAGGAAGAAGGGAGAGGGATATTTTGGATATTAGAATAAATATTTTAATTAAAATTTGACTTTTTAAGATTTAACTAACGGAAAAACATAAAAAAAAATGCATAGAATGACCTTATAGTTTAACAGAACCAAAATGTAAAAATTTTTTAATATAATTTTAAAAATATAAGGACTTTTTAATATAATCGGCTAAAATGCAGAAATTTCAGAATAATTAATCCTATTAAAATTGATATAATTTAATCAATTAATATATAATTATTTTATAAATTTAAAGTATAGCTAACAATATATAACAAAAGAATTAAAGTTAAAATTAACTCATGATTAGAGGTTATTTATAATTATAAAATAATCATGCAGAGACTTAAAGCACATATGTATATAGTATTAATCAGCAAATTGCACGTAGTATTATTTGAGCACAAAACAATTCCCTACATTGCCACTGCTTGAAAAAGCACACAAGACAATAGATGCTCATATCAGTTTTTTTTTTTAGACTAACCACATATATTTCCATCCCTATTTAAGGGTTCGTGATTGTCCCTTCCAATATATGCATTTTTTATAAATCGATTTTAAAATCTCACCATAAATATAATTATACTTTACCACTTGTACTGGATCTCATTTGTATACTCGTATCAATTTAAAACATGAAGGATGCATATTATTAATTTAGTCTCATTAGTTTGAGTTATTATTGGGTACCGGATTCACTAAGATACAGTTCATCCTATACTCATAAAAACAAGGATCGACCATGAAAGATGAATCCTACATTTATAAGTGAAGATATATTACATCTTATGCACTAAATAATTTGCTTAAGTAATCAGAACCATTTCCAAAACTTTAAGGAAGACCTAGGCTTTTGTCAATATCTATTTCCAGAATTATTACTGGTTACACCTAGTTGATTCTGTACCAAATCGAAAGTGGTCCTTTTGATCATACATTGTTCTTTGCGGTAAGAGCCCGGTGGCAGCGGCCACAGAGCGTCTTCAACCGATCTGTACGTGTGAAAGAAAGATTTTGGGTATTCAGAAGCAGGAGGAAGGCATCTATACAGCTCGGAAAAACTTCTAATTCTATAATTATTGTCACTTTCACCCCAGACTGATCTGTTGATGCGAACTCCTCCAAGTAGAATAGAAAGGATTCCAATCTCCTGTTCTTGTTCATTAACAGTTAGACACTTGAACATTTGCACCGCTTTATTATGTTTTTCATTGGTAAAATTTGTTTCTTTTTTATTATACACCTGATGATGATCATCCCAATCTACACTGTTATCATCATCATCATCATCATCATTATCATCATCATTAGTTTCACTCTTGCTATCTGCTTCACTATCATCATTATCATCATTATTAGTTTCACTCTTTCTATCTGCTTCACTATCATCATCATCATCAGTTTCACTCTTGCCATCTGCTTCACTATCATTATCAGTTGATGTCTCTACTACTGTTTTGTCTTTGGCTTGGTATGAAAGAAACATTTCTCTCCAGTATGGAGAACCAGAGAAAGGATATTGAGATAACGAGGCAATTGGGTATGGGGAATAATTAGAAGGAAACTCAAAGAAACTTCTTCGTCTATAATCATTTCCCCAAAACCTGCCCACTACATAATAATCATAATTGTAGCTTGACATCTCCACTACTGTCTCTATCTTTTCTCTTTTTCTGCCTATTTATGGTGGCTTTGATTTGTGCAATGTGTAGAAAGATATATATAGAGAGAGAGAAAGAAGGGGGCAGAGGGAGATATATGTATAACTCAAAGGATTGGTTTAATAGTGTAAAATTTTACTGAGTTTCTAAGTAACGACAATAGATCTCGTATTCAAATACTTATTAGATTAAATTTTTTTAAAACTAGCGCTAATTACAAAATCTGAATGAAAAAAATTTAAATTATAATTTTTTTTTTTCATTTTTTTTATTAATTTATATCATTCAAATACTCTAGCTATAGTCAATCAACTAAAAACATGTGGGCTAAATATATAATTTGACCCTCAAATTTACTTAATCATTTTAAATTTCATACAATTTAATTAGAAATTTCAAGGTAAATTAAAATCTTATTATTTTAATAGCCAATAATACTAAGATGCTTCTAATCAGCATCTTGCTTATTATTCTCGTCATCTTTTGGAAAAATTAGAAAGAATTATATTCCAAAGCGTTCTCTTGGAAAAATTAGAAAGAAATAGATTCCAAAGCTTTCTCTGCCTTGTAGAGATCATGTTGAAAAGAATAACCCCACATTGGTGGGATAAAAGAGAAATGAATGACATACAAATGAGGGAACATAACTAAACTAATTTGTGCCATTTTAATATAAGGGAACATAACTAAACTCCAAATGTAATAATGATATGCAGCCTAATGATGAAGAGGCCAAAGATAGAAAGCCCAATACTACCATAGTTGAAAGCCCAAGCATTCAAAGAAGCCCATGGTCCAAAAATAACACCTGATCAACATCCACATTCAATTTAATTGGGTATTGAGTCACTCTAAAGATGCAACAGTTACAACAATAATACTCCTACTCTAAAGATGCATAAAAAGGTCAGGAAGTGAATTAATCATTGCCAGAATTGCATATGGATACACAGCAAAGAAAGCCTGAATCACAGTGAGGATAAGCAAGATAAATGCTGCCTGCTGAGGCAGACATAAATGATCTGTCAAAATAAGTATGCTTGAAACCTGCCCATTTAATATGAAAATCATTGCTGCCTGCTGAGGCAGACATAAATGATCTGTCAAAATAAGTACGCTTGAAACCTGCCCATTTAATATGAAAATTATTGCTGCAATATTTGTTCACATTCTTGAACAAATTTTCGAGATAACTTCTTTCAACATCAAAAGAAATATCCTTTCCCTACGCAATAACTTCTTTCAATATCAAAACAAATATCCTTTCATAGGCTGTTAATTTTCGAGATAACTTCTTTCACATTCTTGAATAAATTTTCAAGATATCTTATTTGGAAATAATTTCTTTCAGTATAATACTATTCACGTGAAAGCAGTAGCGGATCTAGGATTTTAAGTAAGGGGCAAAAATTTACAACATCATTTTTTATGGGATTATATATAAATATTAAAATCTAATTATAAAAAATTTTAGAATTAGAAGGGTCAAAGTAAGAAAATTAAAAGAAAAAATATGAAAAAATAAAAAGTTAGCTCTTTGTGTACGCCAGCAAATCTAGGGCACTTAGTAAGAAAAACTAAAAAATAATTATGTTTCTTCATATATAATAAATATATATGTATAAAGAAAAACTTTTTTTTTTTCTTTTATTTATATCAGCTAGTAATAATTTTTATTATTAATTCTCTTTTTTCTTAATATATGAAGATGAAAACACATGTTGGCAGTATAAGCAATTGAGAGATTTTTGCAAGGAAAATTATATTTTCAAATTAAAAATAAACAAATTTGAAGTACTACTTCCATAATTTATCAAGATTCAATGGAATTTTATAAATACATTATTTTGTTAATGAGTATACAATGTATCATATAATATTTTTAGTTATAGTTTACTCACCTTTTGGTATAAATGAAAATGAATGGGATGATAATTATTTTAACTTATATGTAACCTACATATATCCGTAGGAGTAAAAAAAAAAAATTCATGAAAGACCTCGTAAGCAAAAGAGTTAAATAGGGTAATATGTTTCCACTCACCTTGATAAAAGAACAAAATGTATTTTTCCAACCGACACTAGAAAGACATTACGATGTTACCCTCACCTTTTTCATGAGCTATAAAAGATTTAACATAATAAACTAAAGTATTATAATTCATCTAAGATACATTATGAAACTTAGTTCTCACACTTAACCCCCTTAGCTTTCATGATTCTTACCCCATAATATGAGACTCTCTCTATGTACATAAATTTTATTCTATCATGATTGCAATATAATTTGACCATTCGCAAACTTATATCCATCTTGAACAAAAATCTACTCATATCTTTAAGGTCACAATTAGGGTTTCTTATATCTCATACAAATCACGATCTTCATTCAAGGATTATAGTCCTAGTAACTCCTAAATACCTCCATTTATCTTTATTAACTAATATCCTCTTAAAGTTAACACACACTCATAATCTCAAAAATTAAGGTTTCTCAATCCATGAAGATTTAAGTCAAGTCTTTACATTTTTAGGCTTCTTAAGATTTATACATACTATTTCTAACTCCTATTCATCCATCAATTAAAGAATTAATGAAAATATAAAAGAGATTTTACTATTCATAATACTATTCACCATTATTATCATAATTGCTCATATTCTACTAACCAACCATTAGTGAAGACAATTAATGCTACTAAAATGAACATCCAACTCTTAAATAACCATCATAAAGATACCCAAGACCACCCATGCTCATAAATAAAGTGAGAGAACATCTAAATTAAAATATCCATAACTTGAAATCTGAAGAAACTAAGAGAGCTTGATGATTTTGTTGTAATTCCCTTTAAGGATTGAAGTTTTCTTGATGACTTGTAGGGTGAAAAAATTGGGAATGAAATTTAGGATTTCAGTCTTAGAAAAAAGAAGAAAACAAATGAAATGGTAAAGTGACGGCTGGAAGGGATTTAACCCTCTTTTTATAGATCCCGGCTGGTAATTGATATTACCTTGTGAATAACACTCGTTATTAAATTTTACATCATTTTGGCAATTTAGACAAAAAGTAATTTCACATTCGTTGCTTGTTTCCATACATTCATTGGCCCTCCATAGAAGAGTAATACTTGTGGCATGAAATACCAATTTTGGAAAATTTGGACAAAAAGAAATTTAACGGGAGTTACTAGATGAATAACACTTGTTACATCAAAAAAGCTCACATCCTAAGGAATTTAGTACTTATTTCATATCTAATGAACTCCAATCCATATCTTTAGTCCTTAAACACCTAATATAGGGTTCATGGCTATTTCAAGTCTATACACCTCCCTAAGGATCACATCAATTCCAATAAAATTCATCACTCATATACGACGTAGTTCATGATTCAACACATTCCCTTCATAACATATCCATATATGATCAACTCATCTCAATCATTTTTACACTTAAAGCTTAGTTCAGTGATTAGAACAAGTATAGTGCAAGTGAAATGAATTTCTTACTCAGACAAATACATATGAGATATTTATGCATGAAAATATGTGAATATACATATAACAAGAAGATCTTTAACTAGGAATCATGTCATAGGAACAGAGATTTATGGACCATGGGTGTTACATTTAGTGATATTGCAAATAGAAAAAATTTAATATTGTATTTTTTTTTTCCTTAACCAAAGTTTATTTTATTGAATTTTCTTAGTAAGATTTTAAATGAGGTAGTATATTATTTACATGCAAGAATATTATACTTTTTTCCTTCATTAGTTTTTTTTTATTGGATTTTTATTATTAATAAAATTTTAATAAGAAATATTCTCTGTAATGATGGACGTTTAAGGAGAATATTTCACAATGATGGACATTTAAGGAGAATATTATAAGTATATGCATTAAATTAGATGTCCATTATCTCTTTTAATTATTCCATGATCTAGTCCACCATTTCATTATTTTTATGTATTTAAGTTTAGTTTTACTACAACAGTAATACTTTGTAACTTAATACACCTTATGGAATATAGAATTCTTCCTTTACATTTCTTGTTCTTATGTTTTTGTTTAGTTTACTATTCTAATTGCTTAATTTCATAATATGATTATATATCAAAATTTTAAAACTTTAAGGGTATGTTCCCTCGTATCTCCACAAAGATTCACTTCCATGGAGATACGTTTTTTATATAATTATCATATACTTTCATGTTCATTAATATAGACTCGACATATGAAATTGAAATACTAAAAAATTGTATTTCATTCAAGGAAAAAACTTGAAGTTAATTTATTTGTACATTTCAATTATTTATTGAAATTATAGCAGTAATGGCTTTTATAGGTTTGAATTTCTCATTCAGAAGTATTCATGCAATCATTAAAACAATGTATTTTTCACTTTCCATGTCAGATCATCAAATTATTATTAAACAAAATATTTATATATTTTTCCAATATATAAAAAGAAATTATCGTGCACACTGAAACATAACTTAATAGTAAATATATATTTTCCTGAATCTATCAATAGATTCAGGATTGATTCCCCCTCCCCAATACTAAAAAAATAAAATTCTCATGATTTTTTATATTTCATGATAATCTCTGATTTCTTTTAATATATCTTATTAAATTAATGAAAACTCCCATAATCTGCATTCAAAAATGAAAAGACAAATTAAATTAAATTTGATTGACAATTCACAATCATTTTTATAAAACAAAAATATATAGTTAATGACTTTTTATGATACAAAATAAAAAGCTATAATGAAATGTTATTATATACATTTAAATTAAAAATACATTAATTTCATTACATTATATTTTATTCTGACTTGTTAAAATTAGCATACGACAATGCTACAAGTCCGATGCAATACAACATACATACTTAACTAGTTGACTACTAAGCTGTGCTAATCCAGTAGCAAACAACAACTATTATTTGATTATAAAAGCTAGTATTGTTGGGTTGATATTCAACGTGAGGCAGTCGTTATGTGCAATTGCTCTCACTCTCACATGCTGACTGCTGCGAAGAACACAAATTTTCTCAGAAATCAAAGTCATAAAATAGCTTTTGGAAGGATTCTACATGATGGGTTTCTAAGCAAATAGGCAATAATAAACTCCCATCATTGTTAGGACTTGACATTATATGCCCTTTCCCTTCCCATGGATCTGCAGCTCTCAAATATATAGGCCTACCCCATCCAAAATCAGCAACGTCATAAAACGGCATCCTCATCCAACTAACAATCTTAATGTTTGGGTTGCTGCAACTCTGTTTCATCACATTTTTTATCTCTCCCTGTTCCTCCAAGTAGTCAATAGCTGATTTTATATACTCATCATCCACCCTATTTATTGCCTCGTGAATTCTCTTTATTGTGATCTCTATTGGCTCTGAAATAAGCTCACCTGATAAAGCAGTTGCTGTAATTTGGAAAATTATATTTCCAAAGTACCCACTTGGAGCTGGTGGATTCAATCTTGACCGTCCGTTTACAGACATAAATATTCTAGTTGCTTGGTCATTGGGTAAGCCACGAGCTTTGCAGGTGCAGCGCCATAAATGTGCAGTTAGTATCTCAAAGGTGGAGTACTTATTGGTTATGGCAGCTTTCAATGTGTGGATATGGGCAGGTGTAATTTTGAGGATTGTCAGAGTGTTATTGGGTTCAGAGGCTGACTTTGATTCATTTGGTTGAGTTGTCGAGGTGCTTGAAGTGGATGTGGAATCATATTCGTATTCGTGGTGGCGAAAAGTAGGGGTTGGTGGGTTTCGGTGGCGGAGAATGGTTCGATCAATCGATGGCGTGATGTCAATGGGGAGGCCACGGGTTGTGTTAGTCCATGAGTGCATGAAATGAGTAAACCCAAAACCATCTGCTAGAATATGATGCCACCCAATTCCAAGAGAGACTCCTCCACATGTAAATTTTGTTACCTAACAATATCAACCATATTATTTTGTGCTCAAACTCTTAATGATAATCTTAATTACCAGTAATTAATAAAAGAAGAAAAAAAAAATAGAGAGAGAGATAGATTGATTCACATCAATTTTATGTCAAACATAAAATAATATAAATTTGCAAATAGAATCAATTCTAATATTTATTGTAGTGGAACTGTATATAATTATTATAATATATGTTAGTACATAATTCATGGTATATCAAAACATAATCATGAATATTCTTAAGGAAACATCTGGGTGGTTAATAGTATGACCTGAGATTAAAGGTCTCAGCAACGACTTTCATGTTGTTTAAAAAAAAAAAAATCATGCATGATGAAGTGATACTTTGGCTAATTTATTAATTTTTTTATTGTTATAATAATAAAAAGTTCTTTTATTCAAAAAAAATAGTGGATAATATATTTGTACCTGTAAAAGAAGAAGAGGATGTGAAGAGATATGGGTTGAAGGATCAACTCTTGGAATAAGATGCCAAAACTGGTGGGTAGGAGTGAAGTCATCAATATCGCCCATAACACAATCAGTTTCAGCTTCTATGAATAAAACTCCCTCTCCATTGCAATTTATTTGAGTCCTACCATTCTCATCCTTTCCCAATCTCCCAGCCACAGGGTAAAATGGCACAATAACTTGTTTCAAGGCCTCTTTAAGTACTTTAGGTTCAAAGAAATTATTAAAAGAATTACCATTTGGCTTCTTGTACAAGTATAATGTAGGAACATGAGAGCTTCCAAGATATAGGTCTATGTTAGACAGCCATAGAGGTTCATTGGGTGTTTCTTGAATTGGCCTTACCACACTCGACTCTTTGATATTAATCTTCATCTTCCTGCTAAGATTATTTTTAGATATAGTTAATTTGAAAACTATAAATTATAGTTATCACTTCATCACATGCACATTAAATCGATGAAATCTGGAGATAAGAAGAAACCTTACCACCAAACTATTTAAAATATTGTATATTATTTATTCTTATAAAATTAATTTTAATTTTTCTATTAGGAAGTGAATCAATATATCAATGAGATCTAACTTGCCCATATGAAATTTACATTCAAAGCCAAATAATTGGAGAAAAACCTTTAACTAACTAAACACAATTCATCCAATTCTTCTCATAATAAATAATTATATATTATCATAGTAAAACATTATATATTCTAATAATTCAAATTTCTCTTTTTTGGAATGTCCAAAAAAAAGTTCAGTTTTCCATTTAAAATTAAATTTATTATTTTATTTATAAATATGTGCTTTAGTATTTTGCTATTAGACAGAGTTTGAAAAATAGGCTCATCCTGCAATTTCTTTTACCAATTGTGTTCCGCTACTCGGCCCGCGATAAGGTCTATAATTGCTTTTAATCAAAATAATTAATGCAATTAGTGGCCATTATAAAGTCAAGGAACAATTAAATCTCTGGTATATGACTGATATTTGAATAATTTTTTTTATCTGATAAGTTTCTTAATTTTTAAAATCTGAATTAGTGGTCTAAGTCTGAATTTTCAGGCCTGATTTAAATCTGAATTTTTTTCTGAATTTTTTTTTTTTTTTTTGTGTATATTCTAACATTCCAACAGCTTTGAAAAATTAGGGGTTAAGTGGACTGCTGTGTATTTTTATACAGCAGCCTCTCATGTGCTCTATTTTAACTATTTAAAAAATTTTATAAAATTTTTAAAAAATTATATTTTGATAGTGTTTGATATAACGAATCTAATGATGTATTTTTTATGCTAAACAAAAATAATTTGGACAGCTAAAAATTAATTAGTAATGCTATGTATTATATTTAACGGTTTAGATTTAACGTATTTTTAATTAATTTTTAGCTGATTTTTGTGTAGTATAAAAAATACATCAATAAATTCGTTACATCAAACACTATCAAAATATAATTTTTAATTGGTTAAAAAAATATTTTCAATACACAGCAGTCCCTTTTTAAATAGTTAAAATGGAGCACATGAGGGGCTGCTGTGTATTGAAAATATTTTTTTAAGCAATGAAAACTAAGCAATTTTTAGAAAATGACTTCCTCAAAGAGGACTCATTTTCTAAATTTTTAACCACCATATTATTATATGAAACAAAAATATATAAACTGTAACCACTAACGTCGATGAAGATTATCAGTGATTATTATTAGTTACTGAAACTATCATAATTTATCATTTGTGTATTTTTTTCATAATTAACAATAAAATTTTGATATATGAAATTCTTTTAAGTTTAAAATTTTTACAATCTTATAAATTCAAACTTTTAATATTATAACACAATAATTGAAAATTAGTTCTTCGGAAAATAGTTTTTCATCTAGAGGCAAGTTATTTTCGAGAAACAAATAAAACCTAAATAATTCATTCTAAATTAATAGAATTCATTACATAATTCAATCTAAATTACAAGTTTCTCATGCAATAGATGTTTAGTGCAAATAAAATGATTCCATAAAACAACTAACCAAGTAAATACTTCAAAGTTCAAACTAATTAAATTAAAACAAGTGTCTTATCAATTATTTCTAAGTTCAAAACTCAAAGAAATGAATTAATAGAAATAACAACCAACAACATCAAACAACCCAAATTAAGAAAATGAATTTATTTTCTTGAAGCAACAATCACAAATCTGCAAAATCATAAAAATGAAACATCCAAAATGACAAATTAAAAAACAACATATTAAAAAATGGAAAAATTAAAAAATTAGAAATTTGAAGATTGAAACAAAAAAAAAAGGAAAAAAAAAAGGTTTTAGTTTTAAATAAAGGAAAATTGCATATGATGTTAAAAGAAAATAAAATGACACATTAAAAACAAAAAAGAGGTAAAGCTAATAACCTGAAATCCTGAATAGATGAGGAAGAACAAGAAATTTGTGAGTACAAGTTTTTTTAATCTTCAATGCTATTTGGTAATGGTAGTGTTTGGAGCAAATCCAATAAATAGACAAAGGAGATGACAGAATGAAAAGAGGGGCCTGAGAGACTCAGCTAATGATTCTGGGGTTTTACTCCTTTGGCTATTAGCTATTTATAGGCAACTGCTTCCAAATGCATGGATTGATATAAAATATCTATCCAAATTCCACGAATACTACTCAAATAATTTTAATAATTACTCCAAATTAATTATATCCATTTATTTTAATTTATACACTCAATTTAAACATGATTCTTATTTATTCATTGTTCTAATATCCTAATACCGATATTAAAATTTAATATTTTTCATAAATTTATCTCAAAAAATACTCTAAATAAATTAAAATAAATATTAGAATAAAGTAAAACTCACTCACTCTTAGTTGTCGAAAAAAAATCGATTTTTCGATTTTTCAATTTGAGTTTCGATTTTAAAAAATTAAAAAAATATTCTAGGAGGGAGTTCGGTGATAACATCCACTCATTCATATGCGCCACTGATTGAAAAAAAATCAAATTTTCAAAATTTCTATGACCAAAATTTATTCATACGATTTTTTTCAATGTAAAATATTTTAATTGAAGAAAAACTGATATCAAATAAAAGTTATAGTAAAAATTTTTCATTTAAAACTAAAATCATAAAAATTGGACTGAAATCCATTTTGAAATTTGAAAAAAAAAATCTCTCTTTTTCTCTCTTCCCCTCCCCTGCACACATATACACATATATATAACAATAATAGTATAATAATTTATAAATTCTTTAAATTACTATCAAACCAAAAATTATTTTTATCAAACAACATTATTTATATTTGTGATATAAATATAAATATATTAAAATAAATATTTTATTAAATACATAAAAAAATTTATTGAACTTTAATTTAAAATAATATAAACTCATAAAATATTTTATATTTATTATTTTAATTAAATATCCTTAAAATAATTGTTATTTCTTAATAAAATATACTTTTAAAAATAAATCAAAATTTAAAGTATTACAAAAAGATTTGTAAATAAAAAAATTATTATTTATAATCTGCATAAAAAATCGAATATTAATCAATAATCTATCAACTGATCTAATTGATTGGTGGTGCATGCAGCCACGTAGGAGATTTATTTGCATTGGTGGTGGTGCATACGAGATTTCTAGATATGTTTTAATTTTTGGAAAAATGTGTACCGGCAATAGATGAATATATGTATTTGGGATTTTCTAAGGTGACTTCAAGTCACGCATGATACAGCTGAATGTTGGGTATAAAAAAAAGTTATTAATAAAATAATAATTAATCTGATTTAATAATAATTAGTGTATGTAAAAAAAAATTAGTAATAATATGAAAAAATTAAAAAAAAAACTTACCAAATTATAATTTGAAACAACAATTTAGAATTTTTTTATTAATTTAAGAATAAAAAAAGATAAGTGCTTTGGGCATAAAATGTGTTATTAATAAAAAATAATTATTTTAATATAGTAATATTTAGTGTATAAAGAAATAATTAGTAATATATGAAAAAAAAAAATATATATTTTGTCCCCAAATTGCAATTTGTATTTTTTTTTCAAATTGTAATTTAAATCAACAATTTGGAATATTATTTATTAATTTAAAAGAAGAAATAATATGAAAATATATATATATATTTTAGCATATTTAAAAATTAGTAATAATATGAAAAAATGTAAATAAAAATTTAAATTCCAAATTATAATTTGAAATATATTTTTTTTTTAATTAGAATGTGAAACAATAAGTTAGAATATTTTGTATTAATTAAAAAAGTAGAAATAATATAAAAGAAATAAAAAATATTTTCAAGAAATTAAAAATAATAAATTAATCAATTTACAAAATATCAGTTACTTTTATAAAATATTCTCATTTTTTACAAAATATTGGAGTTCCTAGTGTATTATTTTGTAAATCGTCCATTTTATAAAATATCAGTCACTTTTACAAAATATTATCATAATTTACAAATATTGTGGTTACTAGCATATTATTTTGTAAATCGTATATTTTACAAAATATCAGTCACTTTTATAAAATATTATTATATTTTACAAAATATTGGGATTACTAGTGTATTATTTTATAAATCGTACATTTTACAAAATATCAGCCACTTTTACAAAATATTCACATTTTTTATAAAATATTGGGTTCGTAATGTATTATTTTATAAATCGTCCATTTTATAAAATATCAGTCAATTTTACAAAATATTCTCCAGTTTTACAAAATATTAGGGTTCCTAATATATTATTTTGTAAATCGTTCATTTTATAAAATATCAGCCACTTTTATAAAATATTCTCCATTTTTACAAAATATTAGGGTTCCTAGTGTAATATTTTTTAAATCATTCATTTTATAAAATATCAGCCATTTTTATAAAATGTTTCCCCTTTTTATAAAATATTGGGATTCCTAATATAATATTTTGTAAATCGTTCATTTACAAAATATTTTTTCCTTTTACAAAATATTGGGGTTCCTAGTATAATATTTTGTAAATCGTCCATTTTATAAAATATCAGTCATTTTTATAAAATATTCCCCCTTTTTACAAAATATTGAGATTCCTAGTATAATATTTTGTAAATCGTTCATTTACAAAATATCAGTTATTTTTACAAAATATTTCTCCCTTTTACAAAATATTGGGTTCCTAATGTAATATTTTGTAAATCGTCAATTTACAAAATATTTCACTTTTTTACAAAATAATAGGGTTCTTAGTGTATTATTTTGTAAAAAGTCATTTTTACAAAATATTAGCTATTTTTACAAAATACTCTTCTTTTTTACAAAATATTAAAGTTTTTAGTGTATTATTTTGTAAAAAGTTTATTTTATAAAATATCATAAATTTTACAAAATATTGCATTTTTCTAA
The DNA here is from genome assembly GCA_948193065.1 of Aleurites moluccanus. Taxonomy (NCBI): domain Eukaryota; kingdom Viridiplantae; phylum Streptophyta; class Magnoliopsida; order Malpighiales; family Euphorbiaceae; genus Aleurites; species Aleurites moluccanus. Next base: position 2,334 of record CANXYC010872276.1, on the reverse strand, counting down.
AAAAATATTGGGATTCCTAGTGTATTAATTTGTGAAAGTTTATTTTACAAAATATCACCAATTTGGAAAAATTATCACTTATTTACAAAATAATTAATGTTTGTGGTGCACTAATTTTTAAAAGCAAATGATCAAATTTTTAAAATTTTCCAATAATTTTTATAATATAAATGTTTTTAGTATTTTAATTTTATAAATAAATGACTTTAAAAAAAAATCATATATCTTTAAAAAAAAATTATTTTTTTTTCAATAAATTTAGTTTTGTGCAAGATTTAGAAAATATCACTAATTTTTACAAAATTTTGAAATAATTATCACTTATTTACCAAAAAAATTATTATTTGTGGTGCAAATATTAATCCATAAAATTAAATTCACCTAATTTTCACTTATTTCTTAATTGTTAAATGATAGTAAATATATTTTAAATTCATTATAGTGTTTAATTTGATTTTAATGTGAAAATAAATTTTCATGAACCTTATTTTTTCTTTAATATTTTATCTCATATATATATAATTCTTAGTGAATCATATAATATGAAACTTGTATTGTTATTATTTTTAAAACCAAATCATTCACATAATATAATTAAAATTTTAAAATTTTTTACTAATTTTTATAATATAAGTGTTTGTAATATTTTAATTTTGTGAAAGAATGACTTAAAAAAAAAAAAGCATATATCTTTAGGAAATTTTAAATTTTATAAGCTCTAAATTTAGTTTTGTGGAAGTTTTATAAAATATCACTAATTTTTATAAAATTTTGAAAAATTTTAACTTATTTACAAAAAAAATTATTATTTTGTGGTGCAAATGTTAATCCGTAAAATCAAATTCACCTAATTTTCACTTATTTGTCACTTATTTCTTAATTGTTAAGTGATAATAAATATATTGTTAATTTATTATGGTGTTTAATTTAGTTTTAACGTGATAAAAAAATTTTATAAACTTTATTTATTTTTTTAATCTTTTATCTCATGTATATAATCTTTTGTGAATCATATAATATTGAAACCAATATTGTTATTATTTATAAAATCAAGTCATTCACATAATATAATTAAATTTTTAAAATTTGTCACTAATTTTTATAATATAAGTGTTTATAATGTTATAATTTTGTAAACGAATGACTTAAAAAAAATCATATATCTTTATGAAATTTTAAATTTTATAAGCTCTAAATTTAATTTTGTTTGGAGAATTTACAAAATATCACAAAACTTTATAAATTTTTGGAAAAATTTCATCACGGGTGTGAATTTTATTTAATGGTCTTGAAGAAAGTTTTTTAGTTAGTTTTAATTTATTTTAATAATTTTTTATGGACATGATAGTTATTTCATGGGCATGAATGATTATCTTTACTTTGGAGGCATAATAATTTTCTTCACCTGGGTGAAATTAATTTCATTGTGGTGAAGAAAGTTTCCGAGTTAGTTTTAATTTGTTTCTTCACCGGGGTGAAATTAATTTCACCCCGGTGAAGAAAGTTTCTGAGTTAGTATTAATTTATTTATTCACCGGGGTGAAGATAGTTTCTGAGTTAGTTTTAATTTGTTTCTTCACCGGGATGAAATTAATTTCACTGTGGTGAAAAAAATTCTGAGTTAGTTTTAATTTATTTCTTCACCGGGGTGAAATTAATTTCATCGTGGTGAAGAAAGTTTATGAGTTAGTTTTAATTTGTTTCTTCACCGTGGCGAAATTAATTTCATCGGGGTGAAGAAAGTTTCTAACTTAGTTTTAATTTGTTTCTTCACCGGGGTGAAGTTAATTTCACCGTGATGAAGAAAGTTTCTGTCTTAGTTTTAATTTGATTCTTCACCGGGGTGAAATTAATTTCACCGTGGTGAAAGACAGTTTCTGACTTAGTTTTAATTTGTTTCTTTATCGGTGTGAAATTAATTTCACCATGGTGAAGACAGTTTCTGACTTAGTTTTAATTTGTTTAAGTATTTTTTCATGGGCGTGAATGGTTATCTTTACTTTGGGGACGTGATAGTTTTTTCATTGGCATGAAGGTAATTTCATGGTGGTAGTTATATCACTTATTTTTTACAAATTTATTCAATTTATTACAAAATATTGGAATTTGTTGTGTATTATTTTGTAAATTATATGATTTAAAAAAATATCACCCAGTTTTATAAAAATTTTCAATCTTTTATAACATAATGGGGTTTGTAGTGTAATATTTTGTAAACTATATGAGTTATAAAATATCACCTATTTTTACATAATTTTTAATTTTTTATAAAATATTATGGTGTGTAGTATATTATTATGTATATTTTATGATTTACAAAATATCACTTATTTT
>CANXYC010872200.1:0-103921 GCA_948193065.1 Aleurites moluccanus | reverse complement strand
CTTAGCTCGTGAGGGGGCTAATAGAGAAGATCGGGCTTCTTGACTTCTTTACTCCAAGAAGCTTCATTGTAATAATTCTTTTGAGACATTTTGAATATTTATTAATGGTATTATGATACTATATGTATTGGAGTATACTCTAGAGCTCTGTAGTTAGTCTTTGAGGATACTAGAACATTTTGATGTATGATTGTTACCTTTTTGGGTACTCTTGTTCCTCAGTGATGTGAGATGTCTCTTTTGATTATTAAGGAATAAGAGAAAGATATGAAATGATAATAGAAAATATATGATTGATGTTAAATTATATGTATGGAAATAATCATTGTATGAAAATGTATGATGTTGAAATTGATAGAATGGTATATGAGATTCATGATTTGGTTATGGTGGTCTTAAGCCTACCCTTGCCCTAGGACCGTCGCACCACCGGAGTTGGGGTGTGACACAATTCAAGCCTCAATGGCAACAAACACAAAGACATTATCAAATAAGGTTTATATACATCAATAAATAACACAATCGGAGCTTGAATTCAAGGAAAATTCAAATGAAACTCAAATGAAACGCTTTGATAAAAAAGTTGCAGGAATTTAAATGGATTTAAATTGATCAAATAAAGGTTTAAACATGCATAATAATATACATATAACTCACTGGAATCGACAGTTTGATTGTTTACGCGATAAAACGCATATTTGCCTATAATAGGCAAAAGTAGTGTTCTTCGGTTTCCTTCGATTCTGCAATCAATTTTACCACATATTTAGCCTTAAATGGATGCTAAATAATATATTTAATCATTAATTAGAATTATGAAAACCTATACGGAAATTTCATTTCAAACATAAATCTAGTTTTAGATTTTCTCCAATTTCGATCCAATCTTGAAATCTATCGATCTAATCATATTTATAATCATTTATGTAGCTTAAATGAATCAAAAGAATGAATAAAACATCATCCTCACCTGAATTCAAGGTGTGGTTGAAATTTAGGTTAAATGGTTATTCAATTTCTAGCTTGAATTTCTTGAAATTTTCGATGGAAACTAGCTTAATCGGAAGTTTAATCGAATTTTCTATCGGTTTTGCTTGAAGTTTAGATGAAATTGGTGGAGTTTTGGAGAAGGAGGAGACTTGGCCGCCTTTAATGGTGGAAGGAGGAGAGTTTTCTATTTTACAAAGAATTAGATAGAATTTATATAAATTAACTTTTAGTTAATTCGATTTTCCCCCCCGACACTTCTCGTATTTGCATTTTGAACCCGAAACTTATAACTATTTATCTTTTTGTCTCATTTCAATTCTGAAACAATATTTCTTATATTTTTCCAGCTTATGAGTCTAATGGTGATATTAAAAATTTAAAATTCCGAACTCGTTCATTAATCAAAACGTCGATGTGCTTACCTATCCATCGGGTAAATTTTTAACGATTTGTCAAATTGAGTAAGTATGATGTTCTAACATCTAAACTAATTTTATTTATACTCACTTTATTTATGCTTAAACAACATATATTCAAGGTTATATAAATTAAATTTGAGAGTGTTACAATAGACTTAGCAGATATGTCCAAAATCTAAATAGAGACCACTAAACTATATTTACTAGAGTTCTTAGATATCTGAGAGGTACTATGAACTTAGAATTACATTATACATGTACATTTATAGTCTTAAAGGGGTATATAAATACTAATTGGATCTCAAATTTAGAAGAGACCAAATCTACTAGTGGATATATGTCTACTTTAAAAAGAGAAGAGATTTCATGAAAATCCTGCAAACAATCATGTTCAACTTGTTTCATTATGGAGTATGAATTTATTGTCTTAGAGAAGGCAGATTCTGAAGCAGAGTGGCTCAAAATTTTTTTGGGAGGCATTCCTTTTTGGTAAGACCAGTTGCATTTACGCCTATGCATTGTGATTATCAGGTTGTTATTGGGAGAGCCAATAACCATATCTATAATGGAAAGAGTAGGCATATAGGCTTGAGACATAATATTGTGAGACAGTTATTATCTTGTAAACATTATATTCTGTCATTTTTTTATTTGTTTTATTCATTTTATTTATTTATTTTATTTTATACTTACAGTTATTTTTGTTGCATTTGATATGAAATTTTTTACAAAAAATATAAAATATATAAAATTAATTTTTGTTTAATTTAGATGGAAATTAGGTTAAATGTATATATATATATATTACAATTTAAATATTTTTAGAAAATTCGTGTTAGTATTTTTAAGGTGTGATCTTATGATTTATTTAAATTAATCTTGTTTTAGTTTTTAGCTTAAGTTTATTATTTAGTTATTTATTTTAGCTACTATGTTAATCATTTATAATTTATAAAAAATAATTAAAAATATAAGTTAGAATTCTTGAATTTTCTGGAGGGGGTATTTTAGTATTTTACCCCTTTCCATTTTCTTCTCCTAGCACTATATACCGTGAAAAATTTGCGGGGGAAGGGCAGGTTTTCGGATCAAAAGAAAAGAGCAAAAATCGGTATAAGAAAAAACAAAGGAGTAGAGAAAAGAAAAAAAAAAAACATTTTTGTTGATTCTCTCTGAAAATCAAGGAGAAACTCTCTCTTGGACGAATCCCTCGATTCATTCTCTCCTCTCTTCAGCCAAACCACCGATTCTCTCTCTTGGACGGAACCGTCGGTGCACTCTCCTTATTTACCCTTCAGTCACAGTCTATTCTGGGTTTTGAATGTTGTTTCTGGTTTTGCTTTGTGAACCATATTGTGTTCATGATTCGCTGGTTCCGCTTATTGGTTTCTCGCTTTGATTGCCCAATTCAATCACCAAGTTACTCATCCAAGTACCGTTTGTTGGTTCTGGTTTCCCTATCGCAGTTTTGTAGATTCTGTTGTGTTTCAGAGCATTACCAAGTTATTAATTCATTTTTATGGCTGGGTCTGGTCTCTGTGAGTTCCGATTGTCCGATTGATTTTCCATTTCTATTCTGTGGGATCCGATTGCTGAGAATCACCGGTGCTTCTATTAAATTGGGTCTGGTTCTGGTGTTTCATCCTGAGTGTTTCGATTGGTAAAACTTCTAAAAACTATGCTTAATTTCTTGATTTGATTGTTTGCTGTTATTTAAATTTGAATTTTTTTTTATGAAAATTTGAAAAACAATTAATCAAATTAGTTTTAGTTTATCTTGGTTTGATGGCCTGAGAGTCCCAAATAGGGTTTTCTTTGAACAATTAAAGATGGAGTTACTGGCTTTCATTGTTGATTGTCTTTTTGGGAATCAGATTTTCTGTGTCATGGAGTTACCGTCACAAAGAGAAAGTGGTCACTGTTTTATAAATGAAGGATTTAAATAATAATGGAGATAAATTTGAAAGTTGGATATGTGTTGGTTTGTGATTGAGAAAATGGAAACTATGCTTGATTTGGGCTTAATTGAAATTAAAAGTTTGAACTTAATTCTGTGATTTTAATGTGAAATGACTTTGTGTCGATTTGAATTCGATGGGATTTTAAATTGTTGATATTGAATATATAGAATTGAGAAATGAGTTTCTGTTTTAATGTGGAATCCGCAGATATTCAATTTCAATATGAAAAATAAGGTTCTGTTTGGTTATGATGAATTGTTAAATATTGAACTTGTGAAAAATGCTGTTATCATAACTATTATTTTGATTATTAATAATCCAATTGTTGATAAAGTGTTGGGACTGCATTTTCTTTGGTTGATTATTTTATGGACATTATGAAGATGTGCAGTTTGAGGGTATAAAAAAGAGGGTTTTATTCTATTTTTGTGAATTGATTATCCTCTTGCTCTATGATAAGGCTGTTGAATATGTGAAAATGTGAATTGGGAGGATTTAATTGGAGAACATTTGAATCTGTTTTTTTTTTTTTTTGTGTGTGTGTTTGATTTAAGAAAGAGAATCTTTATAATTATGGAGCTTTGCCGTCATTTGATCATGTTGATTTGTTTAAAACTGTTGACATTTAATATTGAAAATCGGAGACCATGTTATCAATTCTGAATTGATTGTCCTTTTGATTTATGATGACAGAGTTTAATATGGAAGATAATATTTTCATATAACTGTTGGTGCTTAATGTTATGGAAGTACTTATATACATTCTGATAATTATGAATGGCTCAATCGTAGGAGGAATTAATATGTATTGAGTTATTTATATGATGCATCCAATAAGAATTTATGTCTGAGAACAAAGCTTCCATTTTGCTGAATTACTTTGGAAAATGTTATATATTAGTGAAGTGAATTATGATGGTTCTCATTGCCAATGAATTAATGAATTTGTGAGTTAGATTTATCCTGGGTAAAATTTCATACACCTTATATTTGATGTTGAAATGGTCCGACTCCTTTTTCATGTTGCTAATGAATTGATGAATTTGTAATTTTAATTTTTGAACAAATATAGATTTTTGTTCATGTAAGTTTTGAATGGGCAATGATGATATCAGATCCGGTGGATTTACAAAATAATTAAAGGTGATGAATTAACCTGTGGCGGATAGATTTAAAAAATTCTTAATTTTGGTTTGGCTTGAATAGGGTAATATTCAAGGTTCAATCTAATTAATTTCATTGCAATTGTTTAAATTGACTGCCAAATTAAGAAATGATTTTAATTTTAATGTTAAATTAAATTTGAATTGAAATAAAAATTACCCATCTTTGAACTCTAAAATTAGATGATTTTAATTTGAATTTGCAGATAAGATTAATTTGCCCCTTTAATAGTTTTTGAGAAATAAAGTCTGAGCCTAAAAAAAAATAATAAAATTTATTTATTTAAATACTTTTTGTTGCTTTTTTTTTTTATTATTATGTTTGTTTGCTTTTTGTTTTTTGTTTTTCCTAATTTTGTAGGATTTATTTCTTTTGAAGTTTAAGGTGGATAGATTCAAGGTAAATTGATGATTTTTTTAGTCTAAATTTCTTTGTAATTTTTTTTTAAAAATTTTTTTGGTTGCATTATAAAAATTTGTAATTCAAATAAAAATATTGTAATTTGTAAATTTCGATTTTTGAAGCAAATTTTAAAATTTTTAGTTTAATAAATTTAATTTTCATTTTATTTCATTTTATTTGCCATCATTTTTTTAATTTATTTTTTATTGTGTTTTATTTGTGAATAATTAAAATAAAATAAGAATAATTAAATTATAAAATTAAATCTAAATTAAGATCAAATTAAATCTAGTTTTAATTTTTATATTGGGTAGTCAAATAGCTGCAAATTGTAAAAATTTTAAATCATGAGTTTTTTTTTTTTTAAAAAGTCTTACTTTTTAGTTAAAAGAATTAAATTATCGTTTAAAATTAATATTTAAATAAATAAATAAATATTAATATTTATCTTTAATGATTATTGAGTTTAATAATTAATAATATTATTAGTTATCAATAATAATTAATAATTGTTATGTATAATTAAATATAATGTTAATTATATTATTTTAATTAAAAGAAAAACAAATTAATTTGTATCATATAAATAATAAAGTACAAAAATATTTTGAAAATTAAAGAATAGAAGGTTAATTTCAAATCTAAATTTTGGTTTAACATATAATAATTTTTTTAAACAATACGGTGACTTCATTTTTAATTTTTAATAATAACTTTTTTTTTTAATTTTTTTTTTGGTAAATTAAGAATTCTTTAAAGGCCTTTGGACCATGATGGTAACGTTTCACTCCATCCAAGCCCCGAGACTATTTGGGCTGTTAGGCTATATTTTTGTTAAAGCAAGAGAGGCAAAATGCAATACTACATGCTGTCTTATAATCTTCTTTGCGTGTTGCCAATGCTGGATCTATTATTAGACCATTTGAGCCAACAAATTTGGTAATAAGAAGCATAATCAATCTGCTCCGCTTTCAAATTCTCTCTATCTCCAAATATCGGCCCAATTATGGTTATTTATTTTTTTAAGCAGAATAATTCTTTAGTTGGAAAAAATAATTAATCATGAAATTTTTACCCTTCACTCAACTACCACAAAATGCAAATTATGTTTTCATGCCATATAGTTTCATTGTTAATTCTTTTATATATATATATATATATATATAAACATTAAATTAAGATTCTTAAAAAAATGGATAGGTTTCGTCTTAGAATGGATACTGCAGCAAGCTTTTTATACTTCATTCAAAATGTTGCACGAAATTATGCTAATTCTCAAATAGCATATGTAATTCCTGAAAGTTTCACAGCAGAAGAATATAGAGAAATACAAAATAATATTTTTGTAGAAAATCTCAACTATCGAAGATGTGATTATATTGAAAATGCTCGTTGTTCAAATAATAATTATGAACCACCACCAACATTTGCAACTCGATCAATCCAGGAATTTAATGCTATTAAGGCACAAAGGGACAAAGATTTTTGTGTTTAAGATGTGAGCCCAGCTGATAAACAAAAAATTAAGAATCATGCACGAGTCAATAGAGTTGAAGTAATATAAAGCTATATAGTCCGATTTAGTTAAGTTTATTATATTTAATCAGTTAGGTGGATGGCTTAGTTTGCATATCCTATCTTATTCGCTTTTCATTTGATTTGATTTTAGGAGTAATAGTACTTAATTTAGAAATGTATTAAGCAAGTTTGTTAGTATCCTTAATTATCCTTAATATAAGGACAAAAAAAAGTTATCAACTGAAATATTGTTATCTTTCAATAATTCTAAGTAACTACTGTTTTAATGAATTGAAAAACTTGTGCATATAAATCAATATGATTAACTAAATATAACAATTTAAATTTGGTCTTCTTTGAAGGCCAAAAAAAAAAAAATTCAATTTCAATTAACAAAATGGATTACTCTTCAGGTTATTCAAAATACTTCATCGTTATTTGTTTAATAACATGATCTAAAAAGAAAGTGTCCAACATGTATTGGATTTTTTTTTTTTTTGTATTATTATTTAGTTTAATTAAATAAAATTTACTAATTATAATAATTTAAAATTTTCAAAGCCACAAAATTATTTTTCTCACCATCATCTAACATCTTATTTAAAAATTACAATTTACAGAGTAACTAAAGGGGTCATAAAATTATAACTTGAAGAGTTGGAGGAATAACTACCGAATGGGACGATCTCAGTAGAACATAATAACCTGATTGAAACCAAAAAGAATTTGGTTCATAATAAAGCCATTCTTTACCTCTAACATAATACCTTCCTTTTGGATCAATAAGTAGCCGCTCAAGAGTAATTATATTTTTCAATATGCACATTATCAATTCAATTTCAACCCAATAACCACAACATCGCACAATAATTCAATTTCAACCCAATAACCACAACATCCCACAATATCTACTTGTTTTAAATTTCGATAACAATGTTTGGGACCTTCTTTTATCTCTTGTTCATTTTCCTCCACCTTAACACTTTCCATGAGCTACAATGCCAGAAAGAAAGAAAATTGTATTAGTTACAAACAAGCAAATGCATTAATAGAAAATTAGAAAAAAAAGAAAAGAAAAGATTAATTAACTAACCCTACAAACAAATTTTTCCAAAATAGGGAAAGCATTTAGAATGTCCAACACATACATCAAATCCTCCCCATAATTCATACTATAGAACAACTCTAATTGCTTTAGATTCTTAAATGCTGATGTCTCTCCAGGAATTTTTCTTGTCTAAATATCAAATATGAAAATCTAATTAGTATAAATTAAATATAATATTCAACTACTTTATATAGTCATTTTTATATATAAAATTAATAAATTTATATATAAATTTATTAATTTATAACTGAAATAAATTTTTGATAAAGAAGGTACAACCATTAAAACCAATTCACAATCATCTCCAGAGAGCTCTAAAGCCAAGAGATTCTGACATCTCAATTTTGAAAAAATTGCAGTAATCAAGTACAAACAAGTTATGAATTGATGAGATATAAATTTTTAGAACTGAATTGGACAAAAATATATATGCACTCAGTTTTAGTTTTTCAAGAATTGGAGAATTAGAAAAAAGAGTATCAACAAAATCATCGAATAATATCACTTGTTCCAATTGCAATGTTTTTAATTTACTAAAACCATTGAAATCTCTAAGTGGTGACAAAATGCATTTTTGTAAATATAAATGTGAAAGTTTGGTGGTAGATTGGGGCCAGAAAAGCCAAGTGGGAAATGTATAATATTTGTTGGTTGGTATAAAAGAACTTTCTTTCAAAAAAAAGAGTTTTTTGGGAAAGAAAAGTTGAATCTCTTCAACTCCTAATTCTATTGCTTTGGCAATCCAAATATCAACCTTGAAAGAAACTTCAGAATCCATGAAAAATAAGACTTTGAAAGAGATTATTTTTGTCCCTTTGAAGTTGTGCAAGAATGGATCAACTCTTGCAATAAATTGTTGCCTGAATTCTTTAAATAACGGGTAATGCTCTTCCTTTGAAGAGAAATTGGGTGTTTCAAAATCGTTTCCAAAATAAATTAGGAATATCATGAGTGAAGTTTTGGCTAAATAGTGACCAATTGTGCCTCCATTTACTTGATAGTGCACTTGTTTTCATCAAATCTTTTATTTGCAGCTTGATAAAATGGAGGATATAACAAGATCGGGAGCTCACTAATGCGATCTTCCATTATTCTATTCTTCAAATGTTGATCACCTGTAGATCAAATTAAGATGAGACTAATAATTAATATATAATCAACACATAACTTCCCCATTGGTTTTTATGGATTATAGAACAGAATCAATTTTCAATTGTTAATTTTAATATCAAAAAAACTAATAGCTTGTATGTGTGCATATGCGGATGCACAACTCAACCACTGAAAATATATACTAGCAATATCAAGATTTAACTTAATTTGACAAATGAGTTTGCTAACTTATTCATCAAAATTCAGTTGCATAATATAGATAAAATAACTATCGTAATAATTAGGGGAGAGAGAGCAAATTTGAATTTTGTTGTTCTAGAAATCAAAACAATGGTGATGAGAATTGAGATTTTCTTTTCTAAGAAAAACTAATTTAGAGAAGAGATGAGAATATATTGCGAATTTGAAGAGCTTTATATAAAGAGTAGATAATAACTATAAAGTTACTCGTGGATTTGGGTTAGGTATATAATCTCCTTTTTGAACTCTTTTTTATTCTCTTTTTATTTTTTTATATTATTATTTTTCTCCTCATTTAATTTATTCAAATAAAAAGTTATTATATGAAAAAATTAAAAAAAAAAAACTCTTAAACTTTCATATTAAATATCCTATTAATTACCTAATATTTATTTTTAATTATATTTTAAATATTTAAAATTATATAAAAATTTCAAAATTTATAAAAATAATAAATTAAATCGTGGGTAGTAAGTGTTTCAAAACTTTCTCTATGTTAATAAATATATAATAGATATTTTCTTAATCAACCTATTACAAAATGATTTTATTTTATTGTTAGATCAATTCTATAGTCTAATAAAATCAAATTATCAATCTTACTTGAGTTAATGATTTGAACCCTTTAATTAATTAAAAGTTAATAGCTAACTTAATTTAGCACATGAATTGAACACAAATCATTAATTTAATGAAAGATAAACTTATTTATCAATAATATCAATTCTTAATAATAATAATAATAATAATATATATAGGGTGAGAAGGGTGCAACAGGTGGTTAATTTTGTTGCAGCAATGGAGGCAAGCACAGGAAGGTAGGGCTGCTACTCATCCTTCTGGCAACCTGGTTGGGTTTAGCTTGCTGGCAGCTCCCTCCATTTGAAAGATGAAATTTAATGTGGAAGCTGCTTGTTTTCACAAGAAGGAAAGATGGGAGTGAAGAACTGTTTATGTAGGGATCATACTGAAGAATTTATGTTGCTTTCTCAAAACTGGTTTTAGGCTATATGATCCCTGAACTAGCAGAATGTATTGCTATACGTGAAAGCAGGATAAAGAGTCAAAGACTGTCCCAGGTGATCATTGAGATTTGATGCATAACTAGTGGTTCAAGCATTGAACTTTTGGTTGGTGCTTGATGATTGCGAAGAACTGGTGAAAAAGATCCATGAATTAGAGATCAACTTTATGTGTAAAAAATGTAAATCAAGTTGCTCACTAGTTGTTCATTTAGATTTTAATGTGGTTTGGCATGACAGGCCATTACAATTCCTTATTTGATATTGACATTTAATACAACTTGATTTCTTCAAAATAATAATATTATTATTATTATTATTTATTTTACAATTAAAAACAAAAAGATTAAAGACCGATTCATATGGTATAGCTTACATTAAATTAGGTTACTAAACGACGCCGTTGATCCTCACGGGAGCAAAAATATCACAATCAAACGCTCAAAACTCTAATCTTCTTCAAAAACCTGCTTATACTTTCCTCTCCGATCTCCTCTCAGCAAGCCCTAGCCCAAACTCCCACCCCCAAATCCAACCATGGCGTTGAAGCATCTCCTTGCTTTAGCCCGCCGGTCTCACAGACCTCAAAGTTCTGTTCTTTCCACTTTCCGATTTTCTTCCACTCTCGCTACATCTTCGCCGTCCACAGCTCCTGCTCCACCTCCTCCAGATGTTATGATCTATGACCGTCTTGCTGAATCAGTCAAATCCAAGCTCAAACAGCTCGATAACCCTGACCCTCGGTTCCTCAAATACGGGTCTCCTCACCCGACTCTTAGGTCTCACACTCATATCCTCTCTGCCCCTGAAACTCGCATCACCACTCTTCCTAACGGTCTCCGTGTTGCAACGGAATCTACCCTTGCTTCGAAAACTGCAACTGTCGGTGTGTGGATCGATGCTGGGTCCCGGTTTGAGACTGAGGATACTAACGGAACGGCGCATTTTTTGGAGCATATGATTTTTAAAGGGACTGAAAAAAGGTCTGCTAGAGAACTTGAGGAGGAAATCGAGAACATGGGTGGCCATTTAAATGCATATACTAGTAGGGAACAGACTACCTATTATGCCAAAGTTTTGGACAAGGATGTCAATAAGGCATTGGATATCTTGGCTGATATATTGCAGAATTCCAAGTTCGATGATCACCGGATTAGTCGTGAGAGGGATGTGATTTTGAGGGAAATGGAAGAGGTAATTAGGCTATTTTACCTTAACTTGTGTTTGTTTTGTTGTATTGGAGGCTGGTTTATAATTTTGTTGGTTACTGATGTGGAAATTGCATGCCTTTGGTTTCAGTTGCTAACATTTGTTGGATTTTGAATTTTTTTTTTAAATTAGTTATGAGGGAATTGTTGACCTGTTGGTATGGTGATCTTTTGTTATTTCTAATTGGCATATGGTAGTTTCTCATGGTTTCAATTTTAGGTCTATGGTAATTGATTCAAAATATAAAGTAGATTTTTTTTCCTGATTTAGTTAATTTTCGTGGTGTTTTTTGTGTCGGGTTTTCCTAATTGTAAAAAAAAAAAAAAAAAAAAAAAAAAAAAAAAAAAATTGTTTTTGTTTTTAAATGTTTTTTTTTAAAAAAAATAAAAATAAATTTTTTTTTTTTTACCTGTTGTTTTTAATTTTTGGGGGTTTTTTTGTTGGGGGTTTCACAATTTTTAAAAAAAAAAAAAAAAAAAAAAAAAAAAAAAAAAAAAGGTTTTTGGTTGATCAGGTTTGGTTTTAAAAATAAATCAGAGAGCTTTTATGATATGGGCCTTTGGTTTGAACATGCAAGGTTGTGTTGTGGATTGAGGGGAGAAGGGAGTGTGTGGGAATCTTGTTGTTTGGTTGAAAGTGGTAAATTTAGTCTTTCAGTTGGTTATGTTTCAACATACTGTATTGACATTGCCTTTGCCTGATCGACTGGTGCCTCTCTGGCGTTCCCTATTTTCTCATTATCAAAGTTGTGTCCTGGAACGGTTGCAGGTTGAGGGGCAAACAGAGGAAGTTATCTTTGATCATTTGCATGCAACTGCATTCCAGTACACTCCTTTGGGCAGAACTATTCTTGGACCAGCTAAAAATGTCAAGTCAATCACCAGAGATCATCTTCAGAGCTATATACAAACACACTATACTGCTCCCAGAATGGTACTTAAAAACTCAACGAGGGTTTCTCTGTTCCATACATTTGACTCGGAAGAATTTCTGAAGGCTGTATTTTCCCTTATGGTTATTCTTTACTAGTTTTGGGACCTTCATTTCAGGTCATTGTCGCTTCTGGAGCTGTTAAGCATGAGGAAGTTGTTGAGCAAGTAAAAAAATTATTTACCAAGTTATCAGCTGATCCAACCACTGCTTCCCAGCTGGTTGCAAAAGAACCAGCATTTTTTACTGGGTCCGAGGTGGGAAGATATAACTTGAATGCCCATAATGTTCTTTTATGCAATTCACGTACTTTATCTAAAGTATTGTTTTCAATCATTACTGTGGAAATTCAGGTTAGGATAATTGATGATGATGTTCCTTTGGCACAATTCGCGGTTGCTTTTGAAGGAGCACCATGGACCGACCCAGATTCTGTTGCTCTGATGGTCATGCAGGCAATGTTGGGTTCATGGAATAAAAATGCTGGAGGTGGAAAGCACATGGGGTAAGCACAACCACTGCCAATTAACCTTTTGTCTGGCTGCAATACCCACTAAAAGGAAGGGATTTTAATACATTGAATGATATATATAATATTTGAATATAACCCAAGCCTGATCCACCCTAATGAATACTGTAAAATTGACTCCAAAATCTCTGATTGATTTGGCAATAGTTATGAGCCTATGCTCCCTCATCCACTGCAAATAATAACTTCTGAATTTTAACTGGCAAGTTCTCTCATGATGCGTGGTCTTCTTGATAGCATGTGCATTGATTTAATTTTCAATCCTTAAACAGTTCTGAGCTGGCACAAAGAGTTGGCATTAATGAAATAGCAGAAAGCATGATGGCTTTTAACACCAACTACAAAGACACTGGCCTATTTGGTGTTTATGCTGTTGCTAAGGTGAGTGCACTACCTTATGTTTATATCTTCAATAGTCTTGAGGAATATCAACCTGTGCATTGTATGAAATGCATGCCATTTTAGACTGTTATATCAAAATGCAAGGTACTCAATGGTGATGGAGAGACTAGGATGAGAGAGCAGTGTTAAATTGTGTCTATAGATATATTATATGGTCGTGGAATCAATGGATGGAAGATTTCAATCAGGAACACAAATTTTGCTATTCACCTAGATTTTACTTTAGGGAAAATAGAATATTAGCATAGTTGTTTGAAGTATGAAACTGATGGAAGCAGTGCCAGGACAATTTTTGGGAAGATTAATTCCTGGGTATTGCTAGACTAGGCTTGGGGACCATGGAGCATGAGTCTACCACTGTCTTTTCTCCTCTTTCGCTGATTTACTTTTTGTCTATGTCAAATGTTGAAGAAGAAAACACTAGAGGACAAATGGAAGTTATTCTTATTGGGTGCTAAACAAGTTGAAAGCTTGCCATTTTTAAATTTTTTATCATTTGGACTCTCTCTTTGATGATATTACCCTTTCATTTTTTTTAATGAAAAATTGTCTTTTTTCTGCTTTCAGCCGGATTGCTTGGATGATTTAGCCTGGGCAATCATGCATGAGACATCCAAGTTATGTTATCGAGCTTCTGACGCTGATGTGACTCGTGCTTGTAATCAGGTGGTCACCAATGAACATGCTTTCTCATGGAACTTTTATGTGCCTCTTGTTAATTTGAAATGGTGTTGACAAGTGGAGGGTAAAAAATCATTGTCTCGATCAAGTTTGTCCTCTAGTCTTGATTAATTTTTGTATTCACATGATTTGGTAAAATGAATATAAATTTGTGCACACTTAAAGTGTGGATAGTTGTTTCCTTGATGCATAATTAATTATGCATTTAATCCTCAGGTTGTCAACAAGTGA
Organism: Aleurites moluccanus; assembly: GCA_948193065.1. Taxonomy (NCBI): domain Eukaryota; kingdom Viridiplantae; phylum Streptophyta; class Magnoliopsida; order Malpighiales; family Euphorbiaceae; genus Aleurites; species Aleurites moluccanus. The sequence continues at coordinate 90,002 of CANXYC010872200.1, read as the reverse complement.
ACAGTAACACATAGATTGTTCAGTTTGTTGTTGTATCTCATTTTCTGGCGAATCACTAGTTGATTGAAATCAATTGCTGTGTTATATGACAATCGGTTACAATTAAATGAACAAACAATCAATTGTTATTGCTCACAAGTTTTGGAGTTCACTGAAATAAGGCAAACTAGTTCACATTATGCTAAACTGAATCCTCTCTTTGCAGCTGGGCCATTTTTATATTCTTCTTTCTGCTTTTGAATCATACGATTACCGCATATTCATGCGTTTTATGTGATTACCCCCATAATCATCTCTCTAGAGTATTAGATATATGTATTTATTGATACTAATTCGTGCTGCATGGACCATGAAATATTTTTCTTCCAATCTAGTTATTATACTCTTACTGTTGCATGTGATTGCAGTTGAAATCATCATTGCTACTTCACATAGATGGAACCAGTCCTGTAGCTGAAGATATTGGGCGTCAGGTATTACTTCTCTTCCATATTAAAATGTCTTGTGGGGAAAAGTTTAGGAATGTTTGGGCTTCAATATGTACTACTAGATACCTTGCTGGAAGACAAGTGAAAGTTCTTTTTCATTCTAATGATTGCATGATTTGCGTATTCCAATTTTTATCAAACTCACGGCTCGGTGAAGAGATAATTCGAAAGCACACCACCCTTCTATCCATGTTGTTTTACTTGGGTTGATCATGATGTGACTTGGCTCATAGGTGGGATCCTCAAACATTCAATATGACTACGCACTAGGTGCTCAGCTTATTGTGGTTTCAATTTTGTTTTTGAGTGTGTATTCTTGAGGATCAAAATGATAATTAAATTCTTCTGGTATCTGAATATGTTAGTGTTGAAACTGTAAGTTTATTATTTTTCTATATTTTTAGCGTGTTATTTCAACTGTGATAGTTCAGTTCAGTTTTTTTTTTTTTTTTATTCTCATTTTATATGTATTTGCATAGTAAAATAATGAAAAGTAGCTGAACGGTATCTCCAATCCCACAGAATAATTAGGATTCGTATTACTGATAATATATTTGATTGCTGAATAGGAGGTCATAACCTTGGGGAATTACTGGTTCTAATTATTACTATTATTAAAGTTTTGTTGTGATTTGCTTATGGTTGCAGTTACTTACCTATGGTCGGAGAATTCCGTTTGCCGAATTAATTGCTCGCATTGATGCTGTTGATGCAAGTACTATTAAACGTGCAGCAAACAGATTTATTCATGACAAGGTAGGAACAACTGTAAACCAAAGTTTTATACATTTCCTTGATCAATCAGACAACAAAACCGAATGAACTCCTCTTGTCAATGGTTTGGTCTTTTTACAGGATGTTGCAATTGCTGCCACAGGTCCCATCCAGGGGTTGCCTGACTACAACTGGTTCAGACGCAGGACCTACATGAACCGCTACTAGATTATCATGCTATTTGTTTATTATATTATTGGGCGGTTAAATGCAATTTGTTGTGTTTACAGCGCAACCAACATCTTCAGGGGGAAGCCCCAAATACTAGCACTTTCAAATCATTTTTTTTGCTTAGGTTTCTGTGTAATGCTATCATTACTGCAGTAATAAAGAATACAGTGTTCAGTAAATTGGCTGATGCAAGAGATCGATAATCGGTGCTTTTTAGCAAAGCATAAAGTAAGGCCCTCTTTTTTTTTTTTTTTTTTTTTTGTCAATAACTTGTAACTGAGAATCTCCTGTTACTGGAGTTGCATGTTGTTTTTTATACTTTCAGACTGCGAGAGAAATATATTTTCTTATTGTTAATAATAATTCAACTGCCAACTTCCCCTACTCCCCACCATGTGTTACTTTTGGACAGAGAAGCAATCTTGTTAGAGCCAACCCATTAAATGGAGGAGGCTATCATGCTTTGTTTCTACCATGGATCTGTGCCTTGAGCTGAATATTTCAAAATAATCAGCAGAAGAATCTGATTTGATGTTTACTGATCCTATTGCTTAAGTTGAATATTCTAACCTGCCTCTATGGGTGTCGAAATTCCATTTGTTGGTTCGACTGCTAACTTTCTAAGTCTAATTATCAACCTATATATTGCACTTGCAACCATGGAAAAATACTTTGATTATGCATGAGAAGGTTTGTTGACTTTATAGTTTAATGGTGCTAAAACGTGGGATTGCAAAATCAAGTTCCGAATTTCTAATAATCAGGGTGAAATTGCGAGTTTAGATTAGCTTCGAATCTACATGTTTACTTCAAAATCATCAAAATAATACAAATCAATTCAGTTCTAGTTTCAAAAAAAATTAATTAAAGAACTAACTAAAAACACGAAACTGATTAAGAATAAATTGTTAAAAGTGAACAGTGTACATTCTCAAAAGTTGTAAACCAAAATCAGGGCAGCTTAAAGAGGAAGAGCGGGCCCCACACCACAAAGAATCCCACACACCATTATCACCGCTTGCAATAGTCGTTGGAGGGAAATGTGACTTTCCCTTTTCTTTCTTTCTCAAGTATATTCTCTCTCCGTATGCTCTCTCTGAAATGTGAATTGTATTTTATTGCCGTTGTGGATGTTAGTTAAGAAACTTAAAACCTTGATGTGAATGGTTTCTTTGTAAGTATCGAAATCCAAATAATAATTAATAATAACAAATAGTAAAAATTAACCCTCTTTCTTTTTTTTTTTTTGGCTTTTATTTTGTATTTGTTATTTGATTACTTGATTCAATACACAGATTTCTCAGTCTCAACTCTTCGATCCCATCGACCATCACCATTTCTCCTCCAAATCTCCGCCTCTCCCCTTCTTTCCACTCCTAGATAAAAAAGTTTCTTCCTTTCAAGCTTTTCTATATCTGGGTTTTGGTGCTCAAACAAAACCAAAGCCAACTTAATCAACAATGGCATCCATATCGGTTCCATGCCCAAAGACAGCTTTGGTTGCTCGCTTTGGATCCAATGCCACAAACCCACTTCCCAAATCGACCATTTCCTTTCCTCCTCGTGCTTTTAGTCTTCATGGATTTCAGGTTAGTTCTTGCTGTCTTTTTCTTCTCTTCCAAACAGTAGTATTGTGCTGCTTTTCACTATGCTATTGGGTTATCTTCATTATATGATTTGTTTTAATTTCTGGTGTTTTAATTGCTTCTTCTCTTTACAAGTTTCATTTCATTCTTTCCCTGTGAATATAGTTGAATCAACATTGTGTTTTTCAATATATATATATATATATATATATATTTCAGTATTTGTTAAAATATTTGGGATACATAAAGCTGGACCAACCTTCAATATATTTATGAAGTGGAAATTTGTAGTTACAAGGTACTCTGTTTCTGTGATTCATTCAAATCGAATCGTGATTTTATGATACTTGTGACCTGATTTGTCTAGCTGAAACGACTTGAATCACCCTGACTTCAAATTTTCACTCTTCTCTAAATTTAACTTCATCTAGTAAAATCTTGTTAGCTCATATAGGGATTCAAATTTGTTTAAACTTGACCATCAGACCATAAGTTAGCAATAGACACCTGCTGTTCAACTTGTAATTCATAAATGTCTTGGTAGAAATTGTATTGCTTTTGATTGTTGGATGATGTGGTTCTCTCCTGCAGTGGTCTAACGGAAAGCAATCTCCTGTCGCTAAAGTGCAGGCACAACTGAATGAGGTACGGTGTTGCCAATTAGTTTGGGAAAAGGTTAAATGTTTTTATTGGGCATCATTTGTTATTTTTCTTGCTGACTAATTTAATTTTTAAACACCAAGGTTCTTGCCGAGAAATCTTCAAATTCTGTCCCTGTGCTAGACAACAATTCCAGAGTTCCATCATCCGAGGTAAAAGATGAGCCTGCAGAAAACAACACTCCTGATGCATCAGCAATTTCAGCATTCATGACACAAGTGTCAGACCTTGTCAAGTAAGCAAAAGAACCTTGTTTTCAGCATTGCTAGTGCGCATAGCTAGTTATGCTTATGAATTTACTTAAGTTTATTTGTGAACAGGCTTGTGGATTCAAGAGATATCACGGAGCTCCAACTAAAGCAGTTAGGTTGTGAGCTCATAATAAGGAAAAAGGAGGCTTTGCAGCAGCCACTACCTCCTGTCATTGCAGCGCAACCTTCTTACCAACATGCCTTGCTACCATCTCCACCACCAGCAGCTCCTGCATTTGCTCCTCCAAGTTCCACTTCTCCACCTGCACCTGCCTTACCTTCCCCCGCAAAGACAAACACATCTCGTACACCACTGAAATGCCCTATGGCAGGAACCTTTTATCGATTACCAGCACCTGGTGAACCCCCATTTGTGAAGGTAAGTGCTCATGTTAGCTAGTACCCTGTAAAAGCTATTGCCACTCATTTGTACTTGAGTAACAAAGTTTCCTTCTTTATATTTGTGTTCTTTTACAGGTAGGAGACAAAGTTCAGAAAGGTCAGGTTGTTTGCATCATTGAAGCCATGAAACTAATGAACGAAATTGAGGTATGTCTCCACTCTTTTTCATCTGTTCATTTGGTTATTGTAAGGCTAATTTTGTAATCTATCTTAATAAAAATTACTATGTATTCATCCAATGAATTTGAAAGACTTTAATTGTTCAATAAATGTTAATTTCATTTCTTTATTTATTTTGTCATCTGTTACTTAATCATACATGTTATTTATATTTTTTTTTTTTTCGTGATTTTAGGCTGATCAGTCTGGAACCATAGCCGAGATTCTGGTAGAGGATGGAAAACCAGTTAGTGTGGACATGGTAAATTTTTCCTTAGTTTTTCTTCTTCCTCCCTCTTCGTCTCCCCTCCTATATATATATTTGGTTGTATCTCATAATCTAAAATTACATTTGTTCTTCTTTGCAGCCTTTATTTGTGATTTCACCATAATCACTTGGGAAGATTATTCTACTCGGTGACGAAGTGTTTCCACAGAAGAAACTTGAAAGTTACATTATGTAGTGATCTTCCCATTTTTATTGTGTAATTTTTAAATGAATAATGGTCCCATCGGGATCCAAGGAAACCTCTGTTTCATACTTCGAATTATTGTGTTTGATATGTAGAAGAAAAAGCCACAAGGCTTTAAAATATAGGAGTGATCCAAAGTAATTTTTAAAATGTAGTCTGTTTAATTTCAGACGTTTTTGGAGTGAATTCTGAAAACACAAATATGAGACAATATAAACAATATAATGTTGTTATTTTATTGATTCTTCAAAAAAAAAAGCAACTTTATTTTTATTAAAAATTATTAATATTTTCAATATGGCCATCAAAGTTATTATCATCATTTACCTGGTACAGGTTAAACAAAACTAAAATTTCAAACACATTTGTTACGTGAAAAAAATTCTGATTGGAAAAAGAAAAATCTCATACTCCATGTCGAGGAAAGACTAGTTTTACAATCTTAATTCAATACTTTATATTAGGAATAAGTTTTCACTGAAAATGAAAAGACTATGCACACCTTGCTAGAGAGAAATGCAAAAATCTTGAATTTCATTGACAGAAAAGAATGTAGTCACAAAATATTACATTTGAGCAAATTACAAAATGGAAACAGCTCCAGAAAGAGCCCTGAAAGGCCCATACTAATACTAAATAGAACCTGCTCCATTATATCAGACCTTCCATTCTTTCGTTTCCAGAATTCTTTCTTTTTGCTGTCATGCTATCCTATTGGCTATTGCTTTCTTTCTCCTAAGAAATTTACATGTTAGCCTATCTACTTTATATTTACAAACTATCATCGCTGCCTACCTGCTCTACTGTTACCTCTCCTTCCACCGCCACTTTGCCGCCGTACCGCCCCTGTCCAATCTGCATCATCATAGTCATCGTCATCATCTCCATTGGTACGTGCATATTTTGTCTTTCTAGGGGTAGGGCGTTTCCTTTTGATGTTCGCAGTGTAAGTAGTGTAATCAAGAGCGTCTTCCTTTAAAGCATTTTTAAATTCCTGTGCAAAAAGACCCAAAAAAAATGAATATACAGGAAAGTCGAAATGTTGAATCAAACGCCGTTCCTTTTCTAGGGTAATGACTGTTATATAATAGATGTTCAAACCACCTGATATCTGTGTACCAAATCTTGATATGTGGATGGCACGCTAGTAGATGTTTCACTGACATCAAACAGAATATTCTGCCTTGAGAGAACCTCCCCAGGTTTGGGGGGTTCATTTGGAGCAAAGGCCTAGTTGTGGATATATCAAGTGAAGTTAGTTGCAGCAGTACATCTATATAATTTTTTTTCTGCAGTAAAGAAAAGCAATGGAAGAAGCCAAATTTGTAGAGATATTACCTGGCAACGGGCATCGTTCAGGCTATACACTACTTTTAGATGCCGCTTGAGCTTCAAAAGAAGCTGCAATGCAATTGCCCAGAGACAGTCTATCTGCAAATTCACCATAAATAAAGGAGTTAGATGCAAGAAATGTGGGTACATGTAAACAAGTTAGAAGCAAGAAATCAGGATGTGAGATATTTCTTGTCTGTAGGTAACTGTTTATCTAAAAAGGAAAAGAAATGAGAAAAAGAATGATAATAAAGGCCACAAAAAGTAAATATGACAAGGTATTGCAGAACACATAATTGCAACAAAGGCCTTTGACATAAGGTAAGAGAAGACTCTCCACCATTCTTCCCTTCCCCAGGTAAACCACGCACAGGTTCGAGTGAAAACCTTCATCCAAATCCAAAGTCAACACATTCTCCACTTGGGAATGAAATAGCACAAGAGCTTCAAAATGTACCTGGATTTTCTCCACATCATCTTTCGAGATGCTGAAAGAATCACTAGTGCTCATCTTATCCATCTTTGGTTCACCAGAGGGAATAGAGTTCAAGAGCAAATGAGGCTCTTCCTGAACTCTCCCATTCAAATCAAATGCCAAAGGAGTCAAATTAGGCTGAGCAACTGGCTCTTGTTGAATTATCCCATTCAAATCCATTGTAGCCAAATGATGGAGAACAGGCTGAGCTGGCTCTTGCTGAATTAACCCATTTTCTTGGGGTGCCTTCTGTGAATTTCGTTGCGACAAATGTAAAATTAAACCCTTCATATTTGCTTCAAGTGCTCCAGCCCGAACTTGTATTATCCGATTTATAGAATAAATTAAATAAAGGGGTTCATCAGGAAGCGTAAATGGCAGCATAGCAAGTACTTCTGTGCAGTACCTGTAAAAAGAAATCAACCTCCTTCGATAATTATACCAAATGGGATAGAGTGAAATCTGGGACTGGCAGTAAAGGAGAGAGCTCACATTAGAAATGGAACAACTGAACTGGTCCAGCTAGGATTATCAAATTTGCGCACAATTGAAGACATAAACTTGTTTCTTGAAACACGGTTTCCACGAATAAGCTTGTAGATTCGGGAAACTCCAAGCCTTGCTTGAACAAGAGAGCCACCTTCAGGTTTTCCCTTTAAATTTCCAGCAGCTTTAGAATGGAGTTTTTGATTTAGATTTTCGGGAGAAACACCACAAATGGATTGCATGAATATAAATGATAGCTGCAGACCATCCCCCAACCGACTTTCAAAAAAAGCAGGATACCTGAAATCAGGCTATTTGTAAGTTGCCATAAACACAAAGGGAGAAGGATAACAGGATGTCTTTCAAGAAGCCTACTTCTCATTCATATTCATAAGCAAATGATGTGCCAGCTTGGAGTTTGACTCTTGAGGATCTGTTTCGAGTGCTATAAGGTATGGAACACAAGTGATAGGATGCACCAGACCTTGACGTAGCACTACCTCCACAATCTGCATTAAAAATGTAACAGTAAATATAAAACTAAGATGCATGAAGTCAAAATTCAGTGACTAGCAGCAACTGAAAATCAACCATTGTGCTCTCTAATGAGGTGCATATGGGCAATCAATAAAAGAACTGTTTCATCTAGTACTGACACTGGACCGGCATTTGGAAGTAGCTAGCAAAGAATTATTAATTTTGCTCATATCTATCATTTCCAAATTTCCATGGGTCATACATAACAAGTTATTTGCTTTGCTTTTCTTCCCCTCCCATGTAAGCTGAGGCCATGTTTATGGCATTGCAGAGACAGGGACAAGAATAAAACATGGAGTCTCACCTTAACTGCAGTCTGGCGAACCTGTGCGTTGAAATCCAAGCATCTTCCCAAAATATTATCCCAGTACAACTGAACTATACCCCCACAGATATTAGTATCACCTGCACCTGCAGCAACAGGAACACTCTGGCTCCCTTCTACAGGATAATGATTTACATTGTCACTGGCTTTATCCGTTCCCATTTGGCTTTCAGCATCAAGAAGATATTCATACATGTTCTGCAATGCTTGTAGCTAAATGGAAGATTGATTAGTCCATAGTGAAAATGAAATCCCAGAACAACAAAGGATTGTAATACCTTAAGACGAATATCAGAACTGGAAGACAAAGTTGCCTCCAATATTTTCCCGATGTCCTTTTCCAGCATATATTCGGGCCTAGCAATTAGAACAAAACCTAATGCCTACAAGAATTACAAACTAGATAAGTACAAACTCAAAGCAAAGTACTTCAGAATATCTAAGAGCCAAGGTCAATGTACCTGCAAAGATCTGACTTTAATACCAAAGTCCTCCATTCGAAGATACTTCTTAAACAATGCGAGGTTGCTAACAACATCAATATTTTTGTTACTTGAGGTGCTCAGCAAAGAATTCCCATAGCGAATAAGCAACCCAAGACAAAATAGAGAGCGGCACACTATCTGAAATTCGCATGGGTGGTAAGTCAGTCTTCATACATATATCCTATAACTTTAAAAAATTGTTACGTAAACGAAAAATATGCACCAAACACATCAGCTGAACAATTGAACTCAACTAAGTTCAGCATATGTAAATTTGACTTATTTAACCTGATGACATGTGAGTTTGGCTTTGTGTAAACAAGCCAAAACCAATCTTTTCAACACCATTCGATCTTATTTTTTATTAAATAAACATCGATCTTGAACTTCACTGTTTATGATTATATAAACAAATAAGCTTAAATGAGCCTCTACCAAAACAAGTCTTCAAGGTATTAAAAAACGACTTAATTATGTTATAGCCACATGGAAAGGGGGTTCTGCTTTCTTTCTCGATTGATTAACCCTAAACTTCCCTAAATTTGGTATTTTATATACCCTAAGTATATAAGTCTAAAACCAAACCTTAGAAGCACTCAAGTCTAAATGTGCCAAGCAAAATCTTATTGGAATTCATCTCGTACAAAACAAGCATAAAAATTATTAGAGCCACTCATTAATTCAAGGAAAATATATCAAATCAGCCCTTAACAAGTTCAAGCCTCCAACTTGATCTAGAATGGCTCAATTCATTTGCAAACATACTCTCAGAGAAGAAAGTAAAGATCAAAGGTTGAAAAGCAGCAGGAGAAAGGACCTTCAACATTATTTTGTCCAAGTTATTCAATTATTTCTCTCTTGTACCGTCTTACATACACCCATTAGATGTAAAGTCATCTATGTACAGTGAAGCCACCAAGCGTCATTCTCTGAGATCTTCAAAAAGATAATTCAAAGAGACCATACACAAACACAGTTCAACCACAGGAACATGCACCACTCATCACATAAAGAATCATGGAAATTCCTATTTCAAACAAACACTGCTTATGGAAACCCCCCTTTGATGTCGAACTTATGGTTAGTGCAACACAAAATCAAACATATGTAGCCATAATAAACTGATGCTGTTAAGCAAGGCTAATGAAACATCCAAAAGGAGTTTTGCAGCCCAAAATTAAACCATTAACTGATCTCCCAAAATTTTCTACCTCTGAAAGGAAAGACAAATTGTGAAAAGAATAAAAGCCCAGAATTTCAATGAGACCACTCACAACAATTGATGGTGAATTAAACTCTCTTGTCCCTTGCACCAATTTATCAGGTATTTGCAATTATGCTTCCAATAAAAGTATCTATCTTACCTCTAATAATTGTCAATAAAAATACAGGTATAGTATTATACCAATCACCCAGCAATGAACAAAATGCATTCACTTTCTAAGACATTGTAAACATAACTGCCCAATCTAACTAGTCTTCCATATAGGCCTACATACTTGGACCATAAACTTAGCCAAGGCAATGGCACCTAGAGGATACCAGGCATTGTCAAATTCACATTCAACATCACATTATATAACTGATCCAGAACTGGCATCCAATATAAAAAGAAAAAAAAAAATTTCAAAACTAATCTTAGTCTCTCTTGAGTGTTTATAATTCTTATTAAATCATACATTTGATTACATTTTCTTATTTAAATCTACATAACTACCATGCTAGTTTAGTTCTGAGTTGGCGATTCAAGTTAACGTATATTCATGTTGCATTACAAGCTGGCAATAACAGTATTTGGACATGATTAATTATTTAGGCTCAAAACTGAAACACAAACTCAATTCATTAAAATGAAAAATGTGTATGACACGAGAAGCATAACCTGTTTAACCTAATAACACATTAAGATACACTTGGCAAGGCACCATATCAAGTGTTATATTTTTTAAACAATAAATTTGACCCCATCATTCTTTAAAAATTGTATTGAATACAACAATTCAATTTTTATAAATAATTATTAATTGTATCAAAACATGCTTTTTATTTAAGTTAGCATGTCACTGTTGACTGCACAATTATCACATACTGAAATTGTGTTGAAAAAGTTATGGTTAAAAAATGACTAAAGCGAACACAGATCGTCTTATTTTCTGTCAAGTTTAAGTTGCATTCACAAATTGTGTCAAACATTACCGCCAGTACACAGTGCTATCACTTTATATAAGGGAAAATTCTTATTATTCATTAAATTTTTAACTCTTTTTTATAAAAAATTCATCAATACTACTTTCTATTGATTCATTTTTAAATGATAAAATTGTTTTAAGCAAATTAATTTTAGTAATTCATTAGATTCCAGAAATATTGGTATCTATCTATGCAAACAAATAAAAATAGTGCAGTTCAATATCAAACCTTCACTTAACTCAAGGTGCAAAATATCTAGACAGTTCAACAATTTTTATCCATCCAAACCATTTTATACCATTCACATGCATAAAGCACATAAATATGATTACAACATTGAATGTAGCTTTTAGCAGTATTGGAGATGCACAACCTTATATCTAGTCATAAAATACATAAATAAATTAAATTCAAACAATTAGAAAAAGACAAATTTAGTCACCAACCTGCTTGTTATCGTTTCCTTGAGCATCAAGACGTTTGAAGAATACCTGAATAAGATACTCAACGACAGCAGCACCCTTTCCTGCTACTCTACTCAAAGAGCAAAGACACCTACAATGAGAAACAAGATCCACACTGCTATAAATTTGAAAGCCAATTGTAAAAATAAGGATCATCTAATCAATACATAGAGCTGACAAATATATGTAAATAATATCTCTGATCCATGTCAACAAAGACTATCCTTTGTTTCCTTAAATACTATTAATGTACAAAAGCTGCAGAACTCGATGTTGCAAGAAATACCCTAAATGAGAAACCTGATAGTTTCTTCAGCACTTATTAGGTAAAATGGCCAATCTATTATAGCAAGTTGCTTGCTTAACACCGAAGATATCAAAACCAATACTTTCCACAACAAACAGCACACAAACTTTTTTACAATACATCACAGGAGAAAACCACATAAATTTCTTTATATTGATTACAACAGAATTCATTATGAATGTATCAAAGTAACAAAAATTAAAAAGGTAGACAGAATACTATTAATGTACAAAAGCTGCAGAACTCAATGTTGCAAGAAATACCCTAAATGAGAAACCTGATAGTTTCTTCAGCAGAAGATAACACGATGTCTTTCCTCAATCCTATCTAACTCCAATATTTTATTCAGTCCATTCAGGGGAAAAAAGAAGAAAACAGGGAGGGGGGAAAGCATGGTCCACAGAGAAATTTGGTTATATAATAATACAGTACTGAGATAAAATAAATTAAAAAAATTAACAAAAGGTAGCAATTATAACAAGAGGGAAACAAAGAGATCGAAATTACTTGATGCAAGCATGGACAACTGATAAAAATGAATGCCGAACAATCATGTGCTTGAAATCTTGTTCAAGCTCTTCAACAACACTAGGAGGCAACTTTCGGATCAAGGAAAGAACAGAATTGATTATAAAGATTATACTCTCCAGCAACTGTGCAACTGCTCGGTTGTCAACCTGGACACAAAGTACCTAGTTATGACCCTATCAAATCAATGTCCTTGGATATAAAATCAGAATTGTTAATAAACTTCAATATTTCCACATGATACAGTCACTGCCCTAAAACTTTTACCACTGCACAAGATAACATGTAGCCTCCAAACCTCTAATTTAAATAGCTACTTTATATGGCAATAGCTATTCAGGAGTTACACAATGGCTCCCTAAATAATACTTAAATATCACAAACTTTCGTATATTGGGTTGAGAAAATGTAGACCATACAAACACAATTTATACATGCACACCGAAGCTAACATGAAAGCTATTACCATAGAATGAAGAACAAATGAAAATGAACATTGACCAAGTTTGGAACATTATTGAGAAATTTTACAAGCTTTTAATGCATATCCACATATGGCATATCCAATCAGACCAAAAAATGGAACTTTTATCACAAGAAAAACTCGGCACGGCGTTCTCTTCCTAGGAAAAAGAAAGTGTAAAAAGGAGCCTATTGGATTACCATATAACTAAACATAATACTACGATGCCTCTATAAGGCGTGCGATAATCATGACTGACACTCTTGCACCATCAGAATGAAATCAGATAAGCACATAAGCAACACTTCAGATAACCTGAGTCTTGAGATAAGGCTGCAGGGTGACTACAAACTGGGAAGGGTCAGATGCTGGTGCACAAAGTGTAGCATCCACGACACAAAAAGCATGCAATGCCATCACATAAGGTAGTGTCCGCACCTCCACTTCCTCACTGTTCATTTCCTCTACCTGACAATAAATTTCACAGTAAGTTTTGCAAACCAAATAAACAAGTATAGGCATAAATAAGAAAAAATGATACCTGCAATATTCTTTCTAGTAAGCACTTGCACATTAACTCGCATCGCTTACGAACTGATGCAAGCGAGACAGGATTGATCCCAACAGCTTTAGCTGATTGTGGGAAGAAATCAAGGGCTAGATTGCGTTTAATGACAGTGACGAGAAGTTGATGACTTGGCATCCTTCTCAACATCTCAACAATTTGTTCAGTCTTTTTAGCCACCTCCAGAGGCACAGAACTACCATCTCCAAAATATTGTGTCTGCAAACCAGATGGTTCCTCAAACCAGAACTCATAAAATGTCTTGCAGACGAGATCCTGAAAAAAAAGAAAGGTAAATGCCAGGGAATAGCATCAGGGAAACAAACAATTTTTCATGCAAGTACATGGTACTTCTCAAAAAATGAAGTCACTGACATTATTATAATTTACTCATAATTTATCAACTAATGATATCACAGAACTTCAAAATGTTAAGATTTTCATTAAGCATAGTACTAGGTAAGAGAATGTGTTTGATTGAGAAGGAAAATCACCTAACATAATTATAAATACAATACAACAACTGGAAAGGGTAAACAATTAGTCAAAGTTGGCACAAATGCCTAATAATTATTTCATTTGATTGTAAATTACCTGTATACTTGACTCGTCGTCACTAACACGAGAAATTATTTCAATGCAGGCAGTTGTAAATTCAGAGAAGTTAGCATTTGAGGTGCACATATCTCGGATAATTTTGATAGCTCGTTTACGAACACTCACTCCTGTATCTTTTATCCTCTCAGCAACTTTCTCAAAATACTGTAACAGGACCAAAATTTTCATTGTGGAGGGACAAAAGAAGCGAATAATAAAAGCACGTTCCAGAAATGTACAAGAAAAGTGAACTTCAAATGGACAGACCTGAAATCCAACATCAGGATGTGAAGCAATGTGTCTGCCCACAAGTTCCAGTGCTGCCTCTCTTGCAGAAATCGCCGAGTCACAAAATCTTCCTTGAACAGCCAATTGTACGCGCTTGTCACGTAATACCTCAGGATCAGCTTCCACAATAATACTGACCTGATCCCATCAAACAAAGCGAAAAGGACGCCAATCATGCCATCAGCCATAAAAGTCAATTATTCAGCAATCAAACATCCAGCAGATCAACCAATAATAATTTTCGACTTACTGCTCGTAAAGCCTTGGCTCTAATTACAGGAGAATTCTCCCTCAAACTTGCCTGGAAATGACAAACACGTAAGCATCAAGATTCAAGAGAATACCGCATACAAGAAAAGAGCAAGTGAAATACTGTACTGACCAGAAGCAAATGAAGGACCTTATCAAACCCCCTACAGAAAGAACTATTTTGCCCCAGTGCTAAAGTAATCTTCTTTACTGAATCCCTCATCAGCATTGAATGAATAGTCCCAGAATCACGCACGACAAGGTTTGATTTGAGTCTAGTAAGGTAATAAACGAGCTTCTGTTGTGATTTTGGGTCATCCTTGTACCACAAGCACAGATAAAACCTGCACAAACATGTTCTCCCTATAATACCCACAGAAATAATTACATAGTGAGGATAAAGCTTCATGTACAAACCATCGAACAAAAAGATGCACATCATCTGCAGATACAGAATCTTGGAGATGATTCAAGAGCAACTGTTGCACAACTTCAACTTTCATAATGGGATCACGAGCCTTAGAATTTCTTTCCGATCGACTATTACTCTTTTTCCCCTCATCCTTGCTCTGTGAATTGCAGTATGATTGCAACACAAGAAGTTGCTTCTTGCAGACACAAATCTGGCATTGCAAACTCCGATTAGGAGCTTCGTGTTCTCTTACTCCCATGCAATCAGCATGAAAAAATCTATGACAACCTTGACACATAAACAGTGTTTTCTCATGTCTTCCATCTAAGCAAACACAACAAGTATCTTTTGGATGACTCTCATTGATATTATCATCAGCATTCAATTCTAATAATATCCAAAATTTGTTCCTGCTGCAAATGACAGCATCTTGCTTCAACCTTGCTGCAATAGTACCAAGAAGATCAATGGCCATGGAACGCGCAGAAATGTCCTTGGATTTAAGCCCAGCATTCTGGAGCAGTAATACGCAAAGAACCTGCAACCAACAGTTTCTTGGATTTCATCCCAACAAGATCTAAGGGAAATGCGCAGAGATGCCCTCAGATTACACTCCCTCACCTGAGAAAATATAATATAATATATTTAACATAAATTTTTTTTATGTATCTCACCTCCAGGATGGGAGCTGAAGCAGGATACTCAGGCAAATTCAGAGTGGTCAGTAAATCTGTAACAAGATTATCCATCATCACTTTCAGTTCAGAAGCATCCTGATTTTTTACAGTTGTAAAGCGCTGAAGAACTCTGGTCCAGAAAAGACAGCATGTCTCTGTAACCGCATCATGGCACTTGGATGGATAACTAGCATCCAAGGACAATTCTAAGATGGAATTACCACTCGATGCTTCCCTCAAAGCATCAGGAATATTTGCACTGCTGTGAACCAATTGAATCAACAGTGCAGTGATCATCTGAATCTGCCTCTGTTCTTCATCAGGCAGGTGGTAGGCTCTTAGTGCTCTCTTTGAAGCTGGTAACTTCCAGAGAAGTTGAACTATTTCATCTATAATATATGTTCGATGCTGTGGATATGAATAGAATATCTGTATCACCATTAAAAAAACTCAATACTCAGACTGAAGAACAAAATGATAAACATGTAATCTTAACATGTATGCAGGCATACATGTCCAAATATAAATGCACAAGCTCTCAAAAGGAAATACTATGTGCAGATCTGTACCCCACTAATTAAACCAATTGCCTTCAATTGCAAGAGTTGGATATTATCCACCAAAAATGTTGTGAAGCTTGTCTTCACCAGTTGTAGAATGCAACTATCAGACAGCCTCTCAATTAACAACAAATCCTTCAGTAAACCAAGGACAGTGCACAGTTTCTGTAGTATAGTATTAACAGCGCTAGAAACCCTATCAAGGAAAAATAATCAAGAATAAGAAACCCCATTTCCAAACACTAAAAATAGCATAATAATATTCTATATTAGGAACCAGTATATTGATAAGCACACTTGTTTAATGTTGATTTCTTCATTTTTACACTCTTTTGACCACGCCTTCTCTTGCTTGCTGGACCATAGTCAGTCTCAAGGTCTTCTTCTTCATCACCTGATGTGATCAAAGGTGAAGAACGTAGCGTTTAATTTGGGAAAGATAAATAACACAAGCAAAGAACTAATTGATTTGATGGGAAAAAACAAACAAGGTAAAACAGCAGGTTACATCAAATTAATTTGAAAAAGCAATCACCCTTTCTTGACTTCTTTTTTATAAGTATTTCCATTGTTAAAATTGAGAGTTGAATCCTCTGATTTTACAAGTCAGAAATATGTAAACAATTCAAAATGTACATGGACTCATAATCAAGTAAAATTGAGTTTCCAAGCACAATCGATATGATTGTATAAGTTTACATGGTAAAACCATACAATTTTCTTTACTCGAATGTTTCTGATTTATAATTTTTTTTTTTTTTTTTTGTGCATGGAAGCCATTACTGCTTGTTCAGAATCATTTTCAAGTTGTAAGTTATAAATATCAGACCACTTAATTAATAACTATTACATAGTACTAATAACTATTTTTTGTGTGCTATAATGATTGTGCATTCTCATGTCCATAACATATTGTAGGTTTTTCTTTATCATCATGGATATGAACTAATATTCTATATTACTATAAAGAAGATGTGTGCTGTGCTGTGCTCATTGTTATTATAGTACTATTCAGTCTTATTTATGGTTTTTCAAATTTGAAATTGTGCTATCAAAATCGGCAGTTTGAATTAATAATGGAAATGTTAGTTTAAAAAATAAAATAATTTGAATCCTATACATTATATTAGAAAGCTTACATATAACTAATTACAACTGTATATATTTCTTTAAAGACTAATTCAAATAGTTTGTAAAATTTTACATACTCCAATTCAATTTTAGTGAACCAACTTTATGGATCCCTCACCGATTCTAGGTTAAAAGAGACAGATTGACAACCTTGATATAGATGTTGGCACAGTTTTCAGAAGCAAAAGTATTGACACATAGAACAAAAGCAAGTTATGGAAGTTCCAGCCTTATTAAAGCATAAGACTTACCTTCAGGTGCCCCATTTTCACTTGGCTTATGCAAAGCACGATATGATGGATCATAAGCTGACATGACATCCATTATCTGATGCTTAGAGAACTCCAAAATTCTTTCAATGTTCTAATATGGAATGCAATAATCAATCATCAGGAATTACAATCATATAGAAATCCTAAGAAAGGTACACTGTAAGAACTGAAATGAAAATGAACAGAGAGCACAATTATGATACACTGTTAATTCCAGAAGGAAAAATTGAAGAATAAAGAGCAAATGTAGGATGAACCTCTTCTTTGTATAGTTGCTTTGGCATGCTATTATGAGCCATTACAGCCAGAGATGCATGAATGGATTCCAGTGCACAAAAGACCAAGGAGGCTGTGTCTGAATCTGGCTGCAAGATTAGGAACATAACTCAAATAACTACATCATACAGCTGGGTAATGAATATCACGCAACCACAACATAATACATGGGGAGGGTGATTATCAAAGCAGATTCTTCAATCCAAAACCCTCAAAAATATTTATTGATGATCTATAACACCCTTGAAACAAAAAAAAAATCTGTTAAAAATCCCACATTATTTTAGTAAAAAAAGCCATAGTAGATGCCACAGATATAAAGCAATGACTGTAAAGATCATGGATTTCCAAGACATATTTTACAATGTAAGTCGAGAATCCATACAAGATGAGATTCCACATTTGAAAAGATAATGTGTCTTCGGCAAAATTGGCCTCACATATCAGTTGATATTTTTCCATTAAGGATCTTTGAAATCATTGTGCAAAACTCAACATAAAATATTCCAGCCAATTTCGAATGGCAAAATTACAAAGACACGGCACATAACAGATTAATATGCAGCAAATATGAGAGGATTAGGTTACAACAATGAAATAAGGCAAAGGATGCAAAAAAAAGCCAAATAAAAACAAATATTATAACCTAAAAATCTTTTTTTTTTTTTAACAAACATTAAAATGCCAGATAAAGATTTTTATATATAAAAAAAAAGAGAATATATAGGTGCAGCATCCCCAAATAAACATAGCATAAACAAGAACTCGAATGAAACCAAAAGAATAAGAAACTCACACGCTCGTATTCATCAACTGACAAACCTTCTGCCCGGTGTATCTGATGATCTAGAACCCTTAAGAGCCTTACAAGAATATCTACAGGAACCAAATGTAGAAGTTTTTTTGCACGTATGGACATTATTTCATTTACAAGCATTCTAAGATCAGCAGCAGGCACCGAAAGCCACTCTGCTTCATCCCGCTCATCACTCATAATTTCAGATCTACCACAGAAATCCTCTAGCATATCACTGAAGCTTCTAATGATGGCATCTAAACAAAAAAATTAGAATCAAAATCTTAGCATAAATGTAGAAGTAGGGCCTTAGAGGAAGAGAGCAAGAGAGAAATTATCATTACTATAACAACCTTGAAGCTCAGCAGGATCTGGCTGGACCAGTGGTGGCATGTCATCACTGCCCTTCTTCTTGACTTTTGGAGCGAGAGAGATACTATTATTCGTATAAGAACCTTGAAGCTCAGCAGGATCAGGCTGGACCAATGGTGGTATGACATCACTGCCCTTCTTCTTGACTTTTGGCTTTTTGGAAGATGATGCAATGTCCTGTAGTTTATCTTCCATTAAGGAATATAGAAAAACCAATCATGTATAGTTAAATCCCAAGTCCCAAAGCATACATACATTAGGAATGGAGTTGAGCTGGTGATTTTGAGTTCCATCATAGTCTCTTTCACCTTGATTCAACACAGGTATGCTTGGCCCAATGGTCTTGCTTTCAAATACTGTACTTTCAGAGACTTGCCCCTTACCTGAGAAACTTGAAAATGCAGTAAACCACAAGCAAAGCATACTAAGTGTCATGTATGAATGATAGTATCACACGGAAAAAAAAAATTATAAAACAGCATAAATTTGGTGCAAAACATCAAATATAATCCAATATATATAAATTAAACTTATAAAATTAAAAACTTTCTACCTGACTGCTTGTATTTCTACTTATTTTGCAAGTTTGACTAATTTTCACCTCAAAACATATCGTTTGAATAAGTTCTAATTTTTACCTCAAAACATATCTTTTGAGTAAGTTATGAGAGCTGTCCTTATGTCTCATTATTTAAGTTCCAATACTATATTACAAAAGTAATTGAGACATCATGACTCATATCGTATTTCATAAATAAAAAAATAAAAAAAAAATAGGTGATTTCATGTGTGTTATGAAATAGAGGGTATTAAAGTAATAAAGTGTAATGAGATATTGTAGAGTTAGCTATAAATATAATTGCAATAGATTTTGTAAGGGCATTCAAATAATCAATAATACAAATCTCAATTTCTCTCTTCTCTTCTCTCTATTCTACATTCTCTCTTTCTCGATCTCTTTCTCTTCTTCCTCTTCTGCTTCTTCTTCTACTTCTTCTTCTTCTTCTTGTCTTCATACTCTATTTCTCCTTCTTAATTCTTCTTCTTCTTCCTTGATTTTTCATTCATTCATAACAGTGTGATAGAATCACAACTATTTCATCTTTTTTAATCTATGTACAAACAATTTACTACAATGTGAGCATATTATGTTGATTATCTTTGCACTGTTTTATACAGGAGGCAATACAAACAACTCCAAGTAAAACAAGTAATTTCAGATGCTGAACCAGATAACTTGTAATAGACCAATTGCATGCTCTAGTTAAACTACTCCAGCTCTAAACTATAATCACTAAAGGAATAAGTCACCTATCACAGCATTAAAATCCATTTCTTATGCAACCATGTAAATATTGACAAGGATGAAGAATTAGATAAGGCACAATTGACTAGACAGAAATGCATGTCAATGTGATCTATCAATGATCTCTACAATTCAACACCTACATCGACAAGTTGACATCTCTTATTCTATATGTTTGAGTAATTGTACTATTTGTACCATTCTCAGCATATTCCTTTAAAGAAAACTCCACTTTAACAGAATTACTATTTCACAGTAATACTATAATTTCTGTTTAAATTAGCAAGTACTCAGAACTTACACCAGTCCACAAAAATTTCTACGCCATATCCTATCTGTCTTCACTCTGCACCCAATTATTTGGATTCTGAATCACCCTTTCCAACACAACAAAATTAGCCACCTCCATGAATCACCTGAGAACTCCCACAAACCTTTATTCCCTCATTTTCCAGCTTTAATTATACCATAGTTCAAAGTCCCAATGATAAAAATCTGAAGTTCCAATTATAAAAATCAAACTGTCAACAAGAAATTCCATAACACTGACTTTCTATAAATATGCCCCCGTATTCTTATCCATTATCAGGAGGTGACAGGTTAGTTCCAATACAGAAAATGCACATACTTATCATCAAATTTTCTTTTGTTCGTCAGAAATATGAGAATATTTATCCAAACATACCTACACTGATGCTACTGATTTTTCACGCTACAAGATAACCTAAGCCAATGGCCTTAGTCCAACACAACATTCTCTCTCACATTATAAATCCAAAATATCTAGGCAGATATCCCATGTCCATTCATATTGAAAATTGATATCCAAATTGACTGAACTACACAGTAAAATCATACCTAGAAAAGACAAAGATGCTTATGCTTAGAAGAAATTGAAAGAATAAAAGTGTGTATTTTGTTTACCAGGAGTTACATACTCAAATGCTTCAGGATTATATCGGAGAACCTGGACATGAAGCTCCAAAGACTCCACAAATTCAGATGGAATTGGCCTTGTCTCAGCCCTAAGGTTCCTGTAAAGAACAACAGACATAAACAAGCTCCTCAATGCAATCAAGGTAAGGTAGGAAACATGTGAATCTGGTATATTATTCACAACCATTACAGTATAATTAATCAAGAAACAGCAGCACCACTTAAGAAAACGTAAAACTCAGACCACATTAGTTCTTAAAATCCATATGAAAATTCTGAGCCAAAGCCACCGTCAAAGCATTCATCAAGCAAACAATAATTAAGATTAAGCAAAAAACATGCAATTCTCAGATTTATTTGAATTTCAAAAAAAAAAAAAAGAGGGAGGAAAATAAGAAAAATGAAAAATGAAAAAAAAAAAGGACTGAATCAAGTCAGTGACAGCCATACAACATGCTGATATGACTTTATTTGACCAAAGCTTGGAAATAAAGTCTTCAATAGAATCCAATCTCAGTTAAAATATCACTGTTCGATGAAAATTTCGCCTTAAGGTACTCAAATAAAAATTACTCCAAAATTTTAATGTTAGCAGTTCAAGCATAGCATTGAAAGTAAGCTTAGAACGCATGCGCATACAGCCAGAAAAAAATAAATAAATAACTGCCGATCAAATTTGATTGCTCTTACAACTTTAACTGCCTCAAGCAAAAGCTGAGCTTGAAATTGAGATAATTCAAGCTATATCTAGGAAAAGAAAAAAAAGTTAAACCACATGTTTTCCCACTCCATTTCACTTACTTCCTAAACTCGCACGTTAAGGCACAAATTCACAGCGAAAACAAAACTTGCATCAAAATCTCCAATACTTCAAGCTACTCATATGAAAGATATGTATATCAAAATATGCAAATCCTAAAAGAAACACAGTTCACACTTTGCTACAAAACCAATCTTAAATCCACATTTTCACTAAATTTCACACCGAGGAAGACGTAAAACTGCATTTTCTATTTAATTACACTAGCTTCCTATAAACTCAATCTCCAATTTAACTCAAAAAACAAAGGAAATACTTACAGGTATGAAACATCTGTTTCCCGAAGCAGATCAGCGATTCGACTAGACTGAGCAAGAATTTCACTTCGATTCAAAGAGAAACCACCTCTAATACTACTACCACTAGCTTCATCAAATAACCGGAGGTGCGGATCCGATGCGCCACAGAAAACCGGAAGCGATGGCAAAGGCAAGCACGGAGCAACTTCTGAGTGTATCGTGTTCGATAACCCGATGCCCCGTGGGCCGGAGCCAGAAGGATGTGAAGTTGAATTGCTCATCGATTGATTAACCGGTGAGTTAACAATTGATAAAGTAAAAGCATGAATAAAGAGTTATGTAGAGTAGTGTGAGTGATGGTATTGATGTAATAATGAGAAAATAAAGGGGTAATTAGATGATAATTAGGGTTTTGTAAGTTGCAGAGAGAGTTTGAACTTTGAAGCCCTAGACGAAGAGAATTGGGTGAAGGAAATGAGAATGCAAATGGCGGGGAAAGTTATTTTTTGGGGGAAAAGTGGATTTATTAGTTTTATTTTTATAGGTGTGTAAAAAATTAAGAGCAAAAAATTTACTGAATCACGAAAATGTCCTTAGTTGACCTCGTTTTAGCAAGCTTAAATTTTTTAAAGTTACTGAAATACCCTTTGGTTTGTAGATTGCGTAGCCAGCTTGTCCAAGAAGTTTATTGGGTATTTTAAATTTTTTTTAATCAAATAGTAACACTTTTCCTTGCTTTTTGTAATGTATTAACCTCCAAAATTTTTGAATTTGGAAAATTTTATTTATTTATTTGAAATTATAATATTATATCTTTTTATTTTCAATATAAATTTATTTATTTAAAGTTTAACATTGAATTAATTTGTAATTAATTAAATTCAAATTAAAAAATTAGATGAGGTGGCAAAAATGTATGCAATCATCATCTTAATTTGAGACTTATAATATACATATATTTCATTACTAAAGAAAAAAAAATAATAATGAAAAGGAAGGGAATGTTAAGCATTCCTTGCTTGCTTGTGGCTATAGATGAGTCTGCGACTATATGCACGGTAAAGATGCAGGATCCGCGCATCTGAAATATGTGCTGGCCATTCTGCATGTTAGAAGGGAAAAAACAGGACCACTGTTGTTGGCTCTGAAAAGCAACACCATCTGTCGGTGCCTATTGCTTCTAATTATACTAGAAAATTTGGGTTTTGACCTGTGCTTTCTTTCTTTCATTGTATATATTTATATATTTACATCAGAATTAGATAAATTTTTTCAGAATAAAGTTTTACATATTTTGGGTCCAACTGCTAGACTCTTAGGCAAACATATATGTTAAGATCTTGTTATTTTGTGTTTTATCATTATAAATAATCTTTTTTAACTAAATTTTTGAATCTCATGAACATAAGGGCATGGTAAAAGGGACATGTCATAACCAAAGGCAGTAGCTGCAAAGAAGCACATGCTGCAAATTAGTTCTTTCCTTTTTCATTCAACAACTTTTCTATGCCTTACAAAACATAATAGCAAATTAACAAATCTCATATCCATTGTTTAAATTCCAAGAAATAAACTAGTAAAACCAAATCTAGTCCCTGTACTAAAAGGGTATCCACAGCTTATATTTTGACCAAGGGTAACGGCTCTAGCACCAAAAACAAAACACTCCACGGCACTTGAAACATAACTTTCTGAGATTGCAAATTTTCCTTTATTTAGATAGTAATAAACCCATATCTTCTGCCTTTTGAGTCTGTTGACTGATTTGTATTATACGGCTTGCGCATAATTTTGCATGCAACAACATTTGATATCTGAAAGGAAAGAAATATCAAACATTACTGTACTAGTAGCAGATTTGATCAGTAATTATAAGAACAAAATTTAAAACAAGAAAAAGAAAAGCAAGGAAAAGAAAAGAATTGGAAAAGTGAGAAACAAAAACTGATAAAGCAGAGCCATAACTTAGTGAAAATAATTCACATTTTATTTTATCTTATTTATTTTCTCACAAAAAACTTATGTGCAAGAATCATATAATTGCCTCACCTCTAGTTTATCAATTATAAAAGAAAATCCTAAACATGCTTTTCATTAATGTGTTTAATCATCATCTAGTTTCTTTTCTCTCATCTCACTCTCTTATAACCACATACAAAATTAATTAAGTACCTTCCTTTCTAAAACATTATGCTTACACTGCAACATATATACTAATAAGTCTAAACTTTAAACACAAGTATGAATTAAATTCTAAACCTATGAATCACCAACAATTTAGCTCTGAACGTGTCCGTTTGTCATGTTGGGAAGTATAAGACATTCATGTCATGTGCTAAATGGTTAGAATAATGTCATTTTGTCTGTATCATATATCTTAAAACTTGTCCAATGTCTCAGAATCCTACAACTCTAAACACATTATGGCTAAACTAATCACTGGACAAGTCAATGAAATTACCTTCTCTTGAGTGCTATGATCATTTTCATCAACTTCAATTGAATCAGGATTAACTCTAAACTCTAGTATAATCCATTGAAACTGCAAATCTCTAGGTGGATTTTTAGGACGATACACCAATCTACGCACAAAACCAACCACTTCATCATTATTATCAAAAACTTTGACATCTCTATAAGCAGTATAGTGGCCATCACTTGTTGAGATATTGCCATTTCTTCTAGTAGAATAAAAGTACCATACATTCTCCGTCCCAAACTTAAAGTCACCTGCAAATTATAACCCATATAATTATTGAACAGGAGTCTAGGATACATGGAAAGCTACATAATTTTAAATACTGGATTTGGAACAACAATAAAAAGCAACACTCGGCTAGTTTAAAACTTGCTCACCACTAATCAAACACCAATCAACTATTAGAGAGTGAAACTCAAGAATAAATCTCTATCAATTTCAAAACTAACAATTATAGCTCAGTTCATTGTAAAGATTTAATAACAAACCCAAATTGCCAGGTTGAGACCCTGCACCTGTTAGTTTTGAAACCCCTGCAATATTAGCCTTCTTTTTTTCCTTTTTCCCTGCATTGAAATTGATTTGCCTGGATTTGAATAGGGAGTCATTTCAAATAAATTGGTATTTAAATTTGACATCATATGTTAATTTTCTATGATTTTTCATCTAATTTTCAAAATGCACACGTATCCAAACATATAGTTACAGAAAATTCAATACAAAAATCATAAACAAGTTATCTATACAAGTTTTTCCAGTAATTAAGTGAGTAACCAAAATATTAACAAAGGAGACTAATAAGCTACTAATAAAACAAAAATGAGAGTGAAGCAGAACAGCCACAATAACGATTGACCACCTTTATTGAACACTTAAAGTTCTTGTAGATTGTGAAGTTTTCAACTAAAAAAATGCAAAGAATAAATCAATCCTAACATAAAACCCAGCAAAATAAAAAATAGAACCAGGACAAAAAGATTGCAAACGAAGTAGAATCATACTCAAAGGAAGCTCATATGGGTTGCAGGAGTACACATCAGTAGTGGGAATTATGGCAGGATGTGGCTGACCCAGAACCTTATTCTTCAGATAATGAATCATTAACTCTGCAAAAGTTGGGCAAAACCTATACCCAGGTGGGAGAGTAAGCTCCATTGGCTTCTCACCTTCTTCAAAACTCTCAATGAGAACAATCACAATTGAAACATGAAGGATGAACAGAATACGGAATGAGGCAATGAGCTGTGGCCTGTGACGGTGTGGTTTATATATAGCAAAATGAAACGGATTATAGGAGCTATAAGACAGGAGCTATTTCCATGTGGAGGCTAAGGGCCATGCATTTAGTACCGGAATTCAACATTCTAATATAGAATTTACTTTTCAAAGAAAAAAAAAACAAATAGGCATATAATTTCAAGAATATTGAATTATTATTTTTTTGTTTAAATAAAATTTTTAAAAATATAATATAATTATATTTTATTAAAACATGAAAAGTTATAACAATATACATATTAAATTATATTAATATACATACTTTTAATACTTTTATTTAAATAATTTATAAACATATTACAAATATATATATAAACATAATATTTTTTTATTTTAAATAATTTATAAATATATTTTACAATATATATATATATATATATTGAAAATTAATATTAATTGATGATATTCAAACTCTGGCGTCTCCTCCTAAATACAAAATTTTAGCAGGGAACATGATCTTATTCCCTGCATTATTTTCCAACATGCACTTGTCATTGATCTTGCTCTGGCTCGGATATAACACCTTCCATTGTTTTCTCATCTTCCTTGTCTTCCATATCCTCATCATCATCTGTCCATATTTCGAGTTTCAATTCTCCAGTTCTCTCCTTTAATCCCTCCGTAGAGATTTTGAGCTCGAATTCTTTAGTTTTCTTTAGCAATGATATAGAATCACATTGTTTAATAATTTTGCAAGCAACCAAATTTGAAATCTGAAAAAAGAAAACAAAATTTATTTATTTTTTAAATCAAAATGTATCATATAACCAGAATTAAATTTCTTAAATCATAGAAAAATTATACCATTCAAATCAATTTAATTAAATTTACCTCGTTTTGAGTAGCACGATCATCTTTATTAACTTGAATCAATTCAGGATTAACTCTAAACTCTTGTATAGTCCATTGAGATTTGGTTGCATTATGTGGCCTCCCATGGTAGAAATCTAGTGTCCGAACAAAACCAACAACGACTCCGTTCTTGTCAAAGATGGTGTTGCGGGAGGAGGCATCATAGAATCCATCTTCTGTCAAAATTCTGCCTTTCCTTTTATAGGAATAGAAGTACCATTGATTGGGCATTCCATACTTAAATTCACCTGCACAAAATTGAATAAGAAAAATGATATCTAACAAACAAATTATTACAACCCAATAAGCAAATATTTCAAATCTAACACAAAAACACCCATAGCAAATGAGGCTAGGGGTCATTGGCAAAGCTAAGCTAATACTGCTAATAATTATTAACATGCAAAACAAAGGTAGAAGATGAAGAAATTAACTTACTTATTGGAAGTTTATCTGGGTTGCTTGAAAAAACATCAATGGTGGGTATTATATCCACAGGAAGCTCCTGACCCATGATCTTATTCTTCAAATAATAAAGGATTAATTCTAAATTTGTTGGACTGAATTTATACCCAGATGGAAGAACAAGCTCTTTTTTCACATCACCTTCTTGGACTCGATTTTCCATTATAAAAAAAAAAATCAAGAATCAACAACAAAGAATTTGAGATAATGTTTGGTTGGTATAATATAATTAATAATAAGTTAATATTATGTTTTGAAAAATCAAGGTTGTGAGGTATATATAAGGAGAAAGGGAATTTGATTAATGGTGGAGAAATAGGATTATAGGAATTAATAATGAGAAGGTTTGTGATCTATAAGTCAGACAAGTAGTAGTCTATGGAAGAAGAAATTATTGAAAAAAATAAATCCTCCTCTCGCTAGCAGAGGGGGTTAAGTCTAAATAGGAAACAAAACAACTAAAAAAAGGAGTATTAGTATTCGTATTGCACAAGAAAACGATTCAAAGACGGCGCGAATCGTCGTACTTGTATTTTACCGGTTTGAGTCCCTGAATCTGGTAAGTTATCTCTGAATCGCTCACTCTCTACTCTTTTTCTGATCATTTCTATAAAAATCAAATCTATGAATCAATCTGTTTGTCAAATTTGGAGATTATATATAATATGCATGATTTTAGTCCTTAATCCATTATTTGTTTAAAATTCATGTATATTAGCAATATTCGTTGGATAGCAGATTCTGAAACTATACACGTACATAAAAATTGAATAATGGCTGTGGAATCATCAAACTGTTAATGGATGTTGGAGGCTTGATGGAGGCTCAACTCAAATTGTAGAAGTCATTTGGTATGAAACAACGTTTTCCAGGCATTATGTGTTCTGATTTCAGAAACAATAGTTACTCTCCAGCCAACAAACTTGGCGTTTCTTCTGTTCAAAAGCTAATTCTTATTACTTGGTGTTTGTATGTTCCTTGGGTATCCTTTAGTTGTTCAGTATATAATGCTTATCATTCAAGACGTGTTGAATCTTACAGAATTGAACCAAGTTTCATTAAACTGACTGGAATCAAAATTGAACTTCAACTGTATTAATTTCAACAAATTTTCTGTTACACATTTGAAGAGAGATTTAAACTGTTTTCATTTCCTATTTGAAATCATAGTCCGTTGTGCAGGAAAAACAATGGAGTGTTATCATCGAATCAGACAAGGAGATGAATGGAGGTTCCCTGATTGATTGATGAGAAGGAAACAGGTTAGTTAATGAACACATTTTTACAGGATTTATAATTATCACTGGCAATTAAGCCCATTGACACAACTAGCTAGCATTTAAATTAGTTTTTAATCGAGTGCTACATCACATTGAAGATTTAAGTGCTATATTTATTGCTAGCATTGCTCTAAATATTTTTCTGTTTCCTTTGTGTCAGTCATGGGAAACTACATGATTGATGAAGAAATAGAAGAGTCCAAGCGAATTCTGAGAAAAAAAGGAGAACAAAGAGACTGTAATCCTATAACTATTAATTCAAGTCTCAACATGATTGTATTGTTTCTCAATAACATTGGGTGAAAATATAGAATAATGTACTGATTATGATGGTTGACAATTTTTCTTAATTTGGATGAACAGAAATTTTCGCTTTCTGCTCTACTAAATTGCATTGATGAATTATGTTCAAGTCGTGGAGAAGAGAGGATATTGTGTTCACAGCTAATCAGAAAGAAGTTTTGGACCCAGCATTGCTTAGACCAGGCAGAATGAATATGAACATTCGCATGTCGTTTTGTACTAGTGAAGGAGTTAGAGGTTTGGTCTACAATTACCTTGGAGATAAAGAACAGTTTTTGTTTGACGAAATTGATGGGTTGATACAGAGTGCAGAGGTCACCCCCGCTTCCTTGGCTGAAGAATTATTGAAGAGTGATGATCCTGATGTTGTTCTTGGAGAAGTACTTAATTTTCTAAGCAGCCTATTGGATTGTTGTATTGTTGTATAACGTTGGAGGGGTTGGTGATGTTATTAATGTCAATATTAAGGCCACTAATGTCTAATAGTAGTGGATACATACAAATGACAAGAAACTGGGGAACAAAATTGGCAGAATGGAGTGGATTTAGTAGGGCAGAAGATTTTGGAGTTCGATAATTTTTGTACTAATTGGCAATTTGGATAAACTTAAGATAGAGAAATTAATTTTTAGGAATAGGGCTTTTTTTAACGTTACACGACATTTTGTCTTATTTTAAATTTGATTACTTAAATATAGAGCTATTTCAAGTGATTTATTGAGAATTTAATAGAGAAATTAGAGATGATAAATTTGAACAGTTATGCTCTTTATTCAATGGGATAGAAATCATTCTCTTTACCTTTTCTTTTTATATTCAGATAGGTTTATTTCTTTATTTAGTTTAAAGTTATTTATCTAATTATTCATACTAGAGCTAGAGTACAAAGTAAATTGTTACCAATAGAATAGCATGACAACGCTCCTTATAAACACCATTGGCAACAGAGAATAGATATCCTTCATCTTTAAAAAGTATAGATTAGTCTACTCGCTTGCAAGCATAAACTTTACTTAACCCTATCAAATTTGGGAAAGTTTAATGTTATTTAATCCTTGTCAAAGCGATAACCACAAGGATGTTCGCCGGAGGATTACATCATACATGTGCAAAAGCACACACATATCTAAGTAGCAATTTACTTCCAACAAAAGAATAAAGAAAATATCACAAACAAGCGTAGGTTAATCGCACATTTGACATGAATGCTTAAATCATGCACTTATAACTAAAAAAACAATGCCATAAATAGTATTTTAATAATCATCGCTGAATTATACAAAGATATTATTACAATGCTTGATGTTACGCAGTAGCAACCTGTTCATTAGATGCTTCAGAGATTTTCCCATCCAGCAATGCCACGGGATCTTCAACACAAAAGATGTCCATATGAATTTATGACCACCAATAATAAAATATATACAAACATTGATCATATAATTTAATGATATAACTCAGAGCCAGAATTGCACCGAGGGATGGACGATATGAACTATTCTTCATGGACAGAACATCACACCTGATCGAGCTCAGTGCCTCACTTCCTAGCTTGGTCATCACAGTTCCATACTTCACTTCCAATCAAGCATGTCTAATAGCCACAAAACCTCCTCCCTGGTGTTTGCAGCATCACGGAAATCCATTTCAATCCCGAAAACATCAATGATTCCCTCATTTCCATCATCCATGAAGAGCAAAGAAATCCACGCTCGGATACCTGGAATGAATGGGTGTGCTGGCGAGAAATCAAGGTACTCAAATGCCATAGCCCTATAGGCTGTCCGATCTATATATTCAAACATAGATCGATTAATTACACGAGCAACTTTGTTGGAATCTTTGCGCCCTACAAGAACTGAAACACTCACAGTCTGGCTCGAAGGAATTTTGACCCCTGGTTCAACAGGTAGAGTCATTTTATACTCAGGACCTTCAAGGTGAAATCTAAGTATGTCACAAATTCCAGGGGGTGGGACTTCGATTCCTGTCAGCAAAACAGGTCCAGGGACTACTTCTGAGAATATCAATTTATCTTCAGCCCAAATATCGATGAAAAATTCCAAATCATCAAAAGAAAGTCTTGGGGGAAGCAGGGTTTGACGATGCTGTTGTTTATTAAATATTTGATATAGCTTGTAGTAGGTTACAGTTGGAGGGTTAGGCCTCTTGCAAATTGAAGGCCATCTCTTAGCACAAAGGCATTTCCAAAAGTAATCATCTCGTGCTATATCTCTCCACTGTTTGCAAACTGCCATACAAGAAGCAAGGTCTATGCCATCCAGCAAAGGAAAAACAGCCTTCAGAACTTCATCATCTGACATTTTCGGCTAGCAAACAACAATCAAAAGCAGCTATGCTCCAGTACCATTTAGAGCATTAAAGTGCCTAGATGCAGGAGAATCTGAACATTTCCCTGTGAAAGAAATGATACATCATTTATCAGATTCAAATTTCAGAAGCAACTTATCTAACAGTATTAGAGTTCAAACCTAGGCATCTCAACAGGAAGAAACTAGAGAACACAATTACGTAACTTGCATAATGTAGATGTAAAAACAGTTGATATAAGTTCATGAAAACTGAACTATTTAAAATGGGTATTTCAAATTTTTTTCATGAATCCAGACTTCTATTTGTAAACTAATGGACTTTTGCCATAAGCTGTACTAATTCAAATATTCAATCCTTGCAATGCTTCAGATACAAGAAGCGTAAAAGCCCACTCATCAAAATCATGGGTATTTCCTTTTGTGCTCAGGCAATCTAATGAGGTTGGTTACATGTAAAAGACAACATTTTTTTCCCCTTTTAAACAACTGTGTTCCAACACATTTAAAGCAAGGATAATATCTAACACAGCAGCAACAGTTGACAACAAAAAAATCAAGTTGATCTCATACTTGTATTTAACATCCTCAACAAATGCATCAGTAATTTAGCTGCCCGATTTCTACTTCGTCGATTTAAAAGCCAAAATAATCAGTTCTGATCATAGAATATCACATAAACTTGTAGTTCTACCAAGAACCGCAAATCATGCACAAACAGCAAAAGAAAAAAAAATTGACCCACTACTAACAATAAAAGCCAATGCAAATGTTAACCCACTTAAAAGCAAGGAAAACCCAAATGAAAAACACTATAAAGAAAATAAATTGACCCCAAAAAACTGTATAAAAAAATGAACTTTACGGCCATTCATAATCATCAAAAAATTAATTATCCACTGAAAAATCTAGAACACAATCAAATCGGTCAATTAACTAATGGATATAGAAAACCCACAATTCTCATTCCACAGATCAAAAACAAACATCATAGCAAATCAAATGAGAGAGAGAGTGAGCAAACCGAGAATCAGGGCACAGCAAAGGAGAAACTAAGATCGGAGATATGTTCTTGCGGAAATGGCAAAAGCCCTTTGGATTGGTGATTTTAAGGCCAGAGAGAGAGAGAGAAGTCAGGCTTAAGAAATAGAATCCTTGTGATAATTTTCTTCTTTCCGTCATTAGAGCCTTTTGTTCTACGCAGGATTAGATTAGCTAAACCAATGGATACTTACAATCAGGTCTTCATGTTCATGCCATTTTTTGACTTACCTCCTTTAACTTTACTTTTATTCAAGAAAACCCCCCCTCAAGTTTTATAATTTTTGTAATTATATAAATTATTGTACAACTTCGAAGAAAAGTATAAGATTAGTTTGTTAATAAATTCTAAAATAATAGAAGCTAGTATGTTATTTATATAATAATTTATTTACTTTTTCATTATCCATGCACAATTTTATAGCCATATACAATGAATATTTCTACAAATAATCTTGGACAAGTAATTTATTGGTCAAAACATATTTTATAGTATTAAAATTTAAAATAAATTAATAATTTATTGAATAAATATATTTTTTTTAATATTCAAAATTAAGTATTCAAATATGATAATTTATATTTTTTAATTTTAATTTTTCAAATTACATCTAGTTAATAATGCGATATATAAATTGACATATGCTAAAAATTAAATTAAAAATCAAAATTAATTCTACTTGATTTGACCGATTTAACAAAAAAATTTAGAAATCAATTTATAAATTTAATAGAATAATATATAAAACTCGTTTTTCTAAAATCCATTAAAAATTCATTCACCTTGCTGGATATTAATAATTCAGATGATTCGGACATGAGTTTCATGGATTTTTACATGTTGCTTTTTTTATCAATTAATTTTTATAGTGTCATAGTTTATTAATTAATAAATATAAAAATATATTATTATTTTAACATTCAGCAATTATGAAAATATAAAAATATATTTATTTATTTATTTTAATTTTAGACTATAAATAAATAATAATACATAATTTCATTGCAATTTTTTTTTTATTTCTTAATTTGCTTTTAATAATAAGTTTTTCAAAAAAAAAATTTTTTTTTAATAGTTTAATATCAACAGGCTATTAACTTTTAATACTATTGAATATATTATGAAATATATCTTTGAATTTTAATGTTTTTCTTTTTCATTTTTACTTAAAAAAATAGTGACAAATATAATTTCATTTTATTTTTTTTATTTACTTTTAACCATGATTTTTCCTTAATTGAAAAAAAAACTACCACATACAAGACACATATTCTAAAAACTAGTTAAACTAAGGTCAAAATATATAAACAATAATGTGAAAACTAGCATTGGTAGGCATTAAAATAAAGGTCGGAGGAATTAAACAGCAACAGGCAAACTATTATAGGCAGCCATTATAATAAAGGTCAAAAAATTTAAATAACAATATATCTATATGCAAACTAAACTATTATAAAAAAAAAACCATTAAAATAAATTATTATAGGCAGCGATAATATCTTGTTAATAAGTCTATTAGGCTTGACTTATAATTATATATAAGTGATCTAATTACGAAATATTTTAGTTACTTTTATCGTTTGTGAAAAAATGTTCTTACATAATATTAAAAATATATGTTTATGTATTTTTTTTTTAATTATATATATACATATATACTAAGTAGAGTTACAAGTAAAGACAAGAATATGAAAATTTTTCTGAACCGAACTGAAATACTGGAAATTTTATTTTTAAATTTTCGATTTTAAATCGAATGAAAAAAATATTTATATCAAATTTTTTCGAAAATTTAGGATGGTACGGTTTAAGAATTCGATTTCAATTCAGTTCGGATATTCGGATATATCAATTCGGTTTTGTTAAATATTCGAGTATTCGAGAATTTGAATATAATTTTATAATATATATAAAAAATATTATAAATTTATAATTATATAAATATAAATATATATATAAGTAATGGTATATATACTATATATTATAAATTTATAATTATATAAATATAAAATATGTATATATTATAAATTTATAATTATATAAATTATTTAATCAGTTTGAGAATTAATAGATTAGAAATAATTAGAGTATAGTTTAATTCGGTTGTCGATATGAAAATTAAAGTATTCTCAGATTCAATTTATTATATTAATTCGATTCAGTTATTTTTTTAATGTAATTTTTTCAGTTCGGGTCCCGCGTCCCGTGCTCTAACCTAACACTTAGTATTCTTTCGGTTTTGTGATCGGACAATTTTTAATTAATTGTGTTTGAAAATTTTGAACTAGTACATCGACCATTGCTGGTCTTTAGGAATTTCTTTTAATTAGTTTGTGATGAAGTGAAACTCACATTCACCAGTCAATCTCTTCTACTTTTCTACCGTTTATTTCACTGTTTTTCAACATATTGTAATCATGACTCAATTGTATACAAAGTATTCAATTTTTAACTGCAATTCATGTACAAGAATAATTGACAGAGATATTGAGTTTGAAGCAAACCCAGAAAACAACAGTATGAAACTTGAGAATAAGTAAAGAAACAAATAAATAAACCAAACAATCGGAGATTAAAAAGTTAATAATATAACTACAGACAAAAAAAAGGATGGAAGATTCTCAACTTCAAAGATTCAAATGATCAACAATGCACATAAACGGAAAGAAAATGATAGATACGTGCTGGCCACGTATTTTAGCCATACCTTATCCAGCACAAGGACAAGTGATTTTTCTCCTTGTATAACAGTAGAATGAACTCAATTAGGGAAAAAATAAAACATCAGAAACCTCAAAAAAGGGATTAAGATAAAAGATATGGGCAGACCACACATTTTAGCCATACCTGCTCCCGCACAAGGCCATGTGATTCCTTTGATGGAACTCTCACAACGATTAGCGAAACATGGTTTTAAAGTCACATTTGTAAATACAGAATATAATCATAATAGGGTCATGAATGCGTTAGCAGAAAAGGATTATCTTGGGGATAAAATTAGTCTAGTTTCAATCCCAGATGGGATGGAACCTTGGGAAGATAGGAATGAGCTAGGGAGGTTAACCGAAGCAGTTTTCAGAGTCATGCCTGCGAAGCTGGAGGAGCTCATTGACAGGATAAATGCATCAGAAGATGAAAAGATTACTTGCATCATCGCTGATGAATACATGGGATGGGCTCTGGAAGTGGCTGAAAAGATGAAAATTCGTCGGGCTGCCTTTTGGCCTGCATCAGCTGCCTTGCTGTCCTTGTCATTTGCTATCCCCAAGCTAATTGATGATGGATTCATTGATAAAAATGGTGAGAACTTCCATTATAAACCTTTTACTATTTATAAAATTGGTGATAATCTCTGGAATATAAAGAATATGCAAATAAGCTAATTAGAATAACACTGACTCGTTTGAATTATGCATAACATTAGTAATGGTTTAAAAAAACAATCTCAATTCAGAAGTTTATTAATTTCTATTATCACATTTTTAATTTTCATTATCTTAAGGAATTCCATTGAAGAAACAGATAATTCAATTGGCTCCAACTATGCCTGCTATGAACTCTGCACATTTAACATGGACTTGTATTGGTGACTTGACGACACAGAAAATTATTTTTGATGCTTTCACAAAAAATAACAAGGCTGTGGAAGTGGCAGATTGGGTAATTTGTAATTCAGTATATGACTTTGAACCTGGAGCATTTACTCTGACCCCAAAAATTCTACCTATCGGACCACTCCTGGCTAACAATCGTTACTCGGGAGCAAATTTCTGGCCTGAAGATTCAACTTGTTTGAAATGGCTAGACCAACAGCCACCAAAATCAGTCATTTATGTTGCATTTGGAAGCTTCACTATTTTTGAGAAAATCCAATTTCAAGAAGTAGCATTAGGACTTGAACTTTCTTGCAGGCCTTTTTTGTGGGTTGTGAGGCCAGATATTACTAGGGACACAAATGCTTACCCAGAAGGATTTGAAGAGAGAGTAGCCAAACAAGGGAAGATGGTCGGATGGGCCCCTCAGCAGAAGGTTCTTAGTCACCCTTCTATTGCTTGCTTCTTGAGCCATTGTGGTTGGAACTCTACTATGGAAGGTGTAGCTAATGGAATTCCTTTCCTGTGCTGGCCATATTTCGGTGATCAGTTTCTTAATGAGAGCTATATTTGTGACGTTTGGAAGGTGGGATTGAAGTTTAACAGCAGTGGAAGTGGGATAATTACACGAGAAGAAATTAAGGATAAGGTGGATCAAGTTCTGAATGATGAAAAGATTATAGCAAGAGCTTCAGAATTCAAAGAAAGAGCTATGATAAATGTTGGAGAAGGTGGTTATTCCAGCAAGAATTTCAATAATTTCATTGAGTGGATAATAAAGGCTTAAACTTGTGTTAATTGTATGGTTTGAATGAACTCGAGTCTTTGAAAAATATATATTTTTAATAGTTTGATTATTTTTCAATGATTTGATATCTATACAATAGATTATGAAATATATATTTAAATTTTAATATTTTTCTTTTTCGTTTTGGCATAATTTAAAAATAGTGGCAAATATAATTTCGTTGTATTTTTTTAATTTACTTTTTAACAATGATTTTTTTATTAGAAAAAAAAATATATTTTTAATAATTTAATATTGATTGATTAAATACTTTGCATATTAATTTTTCCTCTATATATTAATAAATTATAATTTATTATATTATAAAATATCTATAAATTAAAAAAAAATAATATATGCAAATTAAACCATTAAATTAAAATCCAAACTATTTAAATAATAATATTTCTTTTCTTATCCTTTAAAAAAATTATATGCGAATGTTTTGACTAGAATAACATATTATATGTCTGATTTTCAGGAATACATTTCAGCTCTTTTCTTTTTTGTTGACGTAATTTCATCTTATTTATTCTAATTAATCTATTCTCATTTAATAAAAAAAATTATATCTATATAAAGCTGTAAATAATGATGCCCCACAATATTTTAATTTTCTTAATTATTATATATTTAAATTATATATACATAAAAATTCAGTGATAATATCTTTTACTTGTTAATTATTCTAATAATTATATATAAGGGATTTAATTAAGAAATATTTAAATTACTATTATCATTTGTGAGAAATGTTCTTACGTATTATTAAAAATATGTGTTTATATTTTTTAATTATATATATATATATATACACACACACATATTAAGTGTCTGTTTGACATTGTGATTAGACAATTTTTAAAGATTTTTTTTTTTTGCACAAAATTTTTTAAAGAAAAATGCAACAAAATAATGAAAAATTTATTTTTCTAGCTTATGAACATTTGTAGAGCAGGTTCTTCACATCTTTGTACATACCCATCACCAGAAATTGATAAAAAATTTCAATCTACTTGGGCAACAATCAAGTTATTAATTTTTTTATATGATTTGGTAAGTGAGTAGTGCAGTGTTGTGAATGTTAGAATATTGACCCATAATTTCTTTGTATAGTTGTCATTGTTCAATTGAGTCATGATTATAGCACTTTAGGCGTGCTTGCCTTTTTTTTTTTTTTTTTTTTTTAACAGAGGAGGAAATTTATTAAATTGTAAGAAATTCGTCTAAAAAATTAATCACTATTAAATTATTAGATGACCTCAAACGCAACACCACAATGATTAAGAATTAATAACTATTAGATAGTATTATATTTAAAATAACAACTCAATAATTAAAATTTAAAATTTATTAGATAGTCATATATTTAAATTAATAAATAATTTATTTGAATTAACAATTTAATGATTAAGATTTAAGATCTATTAAATAGTCTTATATTTAAATTAATAAAAATATTATTTAAATTTTAATGTAATAAAATAATTCTTTATTTTTTTTATAAAATTTAAATTATAAAAATATTTTCATAAAAGGATAATTTAAATAAAAAAATAACTAATGATTTTGGACTCATATATTAAATTTAAAAATTAAATAAATTTTAAATTAAAATAATATTTTCACTTAAAAAATTAAAAAAATAATTTAAATTAAAAAGTAACCAATAATTTTAAATTCATATATTGAATTTAAAAAATAAATAAAATTTAAATTAGAAAAATATTTTTATAATATTTTGATAAAAATAAAAAAATAATTAAAAGAATATTAATTAAAATAATATTTTAAGTAAAAAAATAATTAAAAAATATAAAATATAAATAATTTAAAAATAATTAAATTTTAATATTTTTTTTAATATGATCAATAAAATTTCGCTTATTTTGATATGCGGGAAAAACTATGCGGTGGCCGGCAACATAAAAAATTCGGCAAGAATTTCGGGCAAGTGACATGGGTAAAAAGCAATTTTACGAGATTACCCTCAACTTTATTATTTATTAAGATAATATAATAAAGTTGGCAGCTGCCAGTTGCCGGTCAAGGTACTAGTAATAATATAATTAGAAAGACGAAAACAAGGCTGGAAGAATCTAAACTTCAAAGATTAAAATGATGAGCAATACATATGGGCAGACCAGATATTTTAGCTAAACCTTATCCTTATCCAGCACAATGACATGTGATTTTTCATCTAATATACAAGTAGATTGAACTCAGTTAGGAGATGAAGAAAAAAGATATGGGCAGACCACATATTTTAGCCATGCCTTCTCCAGCACAAGGCCATGTGATTCCTATGATGGAACTCTCACAACGATTGACGAAACATGGATTTAAAGTCACATTTGTGAATTCAGAATATAATCATAATAGGATCTTGAATAGATTAGCAGAAAAGGATTATCTTGGGGATCAAATTAGTCTAGTTTCAATCCCAGATGGGTTGGAACCTTGGGAAGATAGGAATGAGGTAGGGAGGTTAACCGAAGCAGTATTCGAAGTCATGCCTGGAAAGCTGGAGGAGCTCATTGACAGGATAAATGCATCAGAAGATGAAAAGATTACTTGCATCATCGCTGATGAATGCATGGGATGGGCTCTGGAAGTAGCAGAAAAGATGAAAATTCGTCTGGCTGCCTTTTGGCCTGCATCGGCTGCCTTGCTGTCCTTGTTATTTGCTATCCCAAAGCTAATGGATGATGGAGTCATTGATAAAAATGGTGAGAACTTCCACTATAAACCTTTTACCTACTTATAAAATTGGTGATAGTCTCTAGAATATAAAGAATATGCAAATAAGCTAATTAGACTAACTGACTAGTTTGAATTCTCCATAACGTTAGTGATGGGTAAAAAATAATCTTAATTCGGAAGTTCATTAATTTCTATTATCACATTTTACATTTTCATTAAGGAACTCCACTGAAGAAACAGATTATTCAATTGGATCCAACCATGCCTGCTATGAACTCTGCAAATTTAGTATGGACTTGTATTGGTGACTTGACGACACAGAAAATTACTTTTGATGCTATCATAAAAAATAACAAGGCTGTGGAAGTGGCAGATTGGATCATTTGTAATTCAGTATATGACTTTGAACCTGGAGCATTTACTCTGACCCCAAAAGTTCTACCAATCGGAACGCTTCTGGCCAGCAATCAATTAGCAGACTCGGTAGGATATTTCTGGCCTGAAGATTCAACTTGTTTGAAATGGCTAGACCAACAGCCACCAAAATCAGTCATTTATGTTGCATTTGGTAGCTTCACTGTTTTTAACGAAACCCAATTTCAAGAATTAGCGTTAGGACTTGAACTTTCTTGCAGGCCTTTTTTGTGGGTTGTGAGGCCAGATATTATTAGGGATACAAATGCTTACCCAGAAGGGTTTGAAGAGAGAGTAGCCAAACAGGGGAAGATGGTCGGATGGGCCCCTCAGCAGAAGGTTCTTAGTCACCCTTCTATTGCTTGCTTCTTGAGCCATTGTGGTTGGAACTCTACCGTGGAAGGTGTAGCTAATGGGGTTCCTTTCCTGTGCTGGCCATATTTTGCTGATCAATTCCTTAATGAGAGCTATATTTGTGAAGTTTGGAAGGTGGGATTGAAGTTTAACAGCAATGGCAGTGGGATTATTACACGAGAAGAAATTAAGGATAAGGTGGATCAAGTTCTGAATGATGAAAAGATTATAGCAAGAGCTTCAGAATTCAAAGAAAAAGCTATGATAAGCGTTGGAGAAGGTGGTTATTCCAGCAAGAATTTCAAAAATTTCACCGAGTGGATAATGAAGGCTTAAGCTTGTGTTTTATGGTTTGAATGAACTTGAATCTTTTTATACCACCTTTATCGCTGCATAAGAACAAAAGTAAAAACGTTGTTCTTTTATGCAAGGATTTGTTTTCCATTTGTGTATTTTGTTGACTTCAATAACTCAGATATCTTATGACATTAACAAACATAAAATGCATTTTTTTCACGGTATTTTCATTTTAAAATTGAGTGCCTAGCAACCTCATAGGAGGTTGAGTTCAAATCTTGATATTTCCTTCTCCCCTTTAAAAAGTTTTGATGTACAAAAATAAAAATAAAAAATAAAAAAATTCAGCAGGCAGCAGCCATTGTTAGCACTTAGCAGAATGTAAAATGCAATTCAAAGACTATTGAGATTACTCAAAATTACAAATTTGTACAAAGTCAAAAATAGAGAAATTTCTAAAAATCCAGAAAGAAATAACAAGTTATATGTGATTAAAGGAGCAAAGTTGACATCGTGTAGGCATTGACTTGTCAGCCAGTGTTCCCAAGCTCCATAACCATAGGTTCAACATATATGAACAGCTTCACATCTGCTTGCTTAAAATGCTGATTTCAATTACAAGAAAGCAAGTTCACTGAAGTTCAAAGTCTGCCCAATTTTTATATGTTGTGTACAATGGAGAAAAGGAAAAAAACTTATCCCTGGTCATGCCCTGGATAAAGAATTCAGTTACAAATAATGAAAAGAAGGAATGCCTAAAACCATCATTAGTCATTTTCCTGTTTCTAGTCAATTATATCATATTGACATCAAATGGATCAAAACCTCAAATACTCAAAAAAAAAAAAAAAGGAACAGAGAGAAATGCTAATCTGATGCCATTTCTATTAGCAGGGTTCTTGCCAATTTGTTCTTGCATATAATGCAATAAAGCTGTAGCCTTCAATTCAAGTTTTGGATCCATTTAGGTAACACCCGACTGACTTTTTCTATTTCTATTTGTGACTTGTCAGTAACTAGTGAAGTTTTGCCATGCCAAGTTTAAAACATTGAGGATACATTTGGTAATAGAATGTAATGTAATTAAATACATTTTTAATGTAATAATATTACATTAAAAATGTATTTAATTACAATACATTAGAGCCTACCAGATCTACCATAAATGTCTCATGTGGCTGGTCAAATTTGATTGCTCCAATAAAAATGACTTTTTAAATTAACTTTAAATGCTAAATCAGATTCATGAATTGCTGGCTGAAATTTTGATGTTTTTGGCCTGCTAAATTAATGTTTTTGACAGAGAATATCCTTGGTAGTTTTCTTAGTGAAAGGTAATTACTTGAAAGGAGCAAAGTCCAATGTATCTTTGTAATACTCTACAAGAATTATTGATAAATAAAGAATGGACTGAGCATGAAAAACAACAGAATGAAACTAAGTAACCAAATATGAAAACAAAAACATAAGCTAAACAATAGCAAATAAGTCAATAACAAAAGGATAAAAAAAATTTAATTACATAAATAGGAACACAATGTTGTCAGATTCCTAGCTATATTCAAATGCACAACAATACAAATGTAGACAATGTCATTTCTCCTATATAAACTAGCATGAATTAAGTTGTGAAACAACATCAAACACACCTACAAAAAGTGGAAAACAGGAAAGAACTATAAACAGAAATATGGGCAGACCACATATTATAGTCATACCTTATCCAGCACAAGGCCATGTGATTCCTTTCATGGAACTTTCACAGTGGTTAGTAAACCAAGGATTCAGAATCACTTTTGTTAACACTGAGTATAATCATAAGAGGGTTTTGAATGCAATGACAGAAAAAGATTATCATGCGGATCAAATCAATCTAGTTTCAATCCCAGATGGGATGAAACCATGGGAAGATAGAAATGAGCTAGGGAAGTTATCAAAAGCAATCTTTCAGTTCATGCCAGGAAAGCTGGAGGAGCTCATTAACAGAATCAATACTTCAGAATGTGAAAAAATTACCTGTGTAATTGCTGATTGGAGTATGGGATGGGCTTTTGAAGTTTCTGAGAAGATGAAAATCCAAAGAGCATGCTTCTGGCCTGCAGCAGCTGCACTACTGTCCTTAATACGGAGTATACCTAAGTTAATTGATGGTGGAATCATCAATAATGATGGTGAGATCCTTCATTACAAGCCTTTAAATATTGTGCTGAAATATATATAATACTAATACCTCTTTAAAAATTTTCCTCCTCTGAAGGAACGCCCCTTACGAACCAGATGATTCAGTTGGCTCCATCAATGCCTGCCATGAACACTGCAAATTTTGTATGGGCCTGCCTCGGTGACTTGACCACACAGAAAATAATATTTGATCTCATGGTTAAAGCCATTAAGACAAATAAAATGGTAGATTGGATAGTTTGTAACTCTGCATATGATCTTGAGCCTGGAGCATTCACCTTGGCCCCGAAGATTTGCCAATAGGACCACTACTGGCAAGTAACCGATTAGGAAACTCAGCAGGATACTTTTGGCCAGAAGACTCGAGTTGTTTGAAATGGCTAGACCAACAACCAATTAAATCAGTCATTTATGTTGCATTTGGTAGCTTCACAGTTTTTGACAAAACTCAGTTCCAGGAATTAGCATTAGGCCTTGAGCTCACTTGTAGGCCATTCTTATGGGTTGTGAGGCCAGATATTATCAATGAGACAAATGCATATCCAGAAGGATTTGAAGAGAGAGTTGCCAAACGTGGGCGAATGGTTGGTTGGACACCTCAACAGAAGGTTCTTAGTCACCCTTCTATTGCCTGCTTCTTGACTCACTGTGGTTGGAATTCCACTATGGAAGGTGTAGGCAATGGTGTTCCTTTCTTGTGTTGGCCATACTTTGCTGATCAATTCCTTAATGAAAGCTACATTTGTGATGTTTGGAATGTGGGATTCAAGTTCAATCGCAATGAAAGTGGGATCATTATGAGAGAAGAAATTAAGAATAAGGTGGAGAAAGTCCTCAATGATGAAAGATTAAAGGTAAGAGCTTTAGAACTCAAGCAGGTAGTCATGAAGAGTGTTGGAGAAGGTAGTTATTCTAGCAAGATTTTCAAGAATTTCACTGACTGGATGAAGGCTTAAGCATAAGACCATGTAATTCCTTCGTCGAACTGGGATGTTCCTGAAACCATGTTAATCCATCGGTATAATCAGAAATAAATCGTAACTAGTCTAAGTAATAAATAAGAAAATGCTATTCTGATTAACAGTCTTGTGAATGTATCATACATACACCTCGTACTAAATAAAAGGCAGGGGAATATGAAGCTGTAATGATTAATATACCTCTTTGTCTAAAAATGGAGGTTTCTTGTTGACTCTGTATTTATTTTCTTGCTTAACTATTAACTCATGCAAATACCAACTTGTAGCAAAGCATCACACTTTGTAGTAGGCTACAAGGCTACTAGCTCTTCATTACCAAGAAATATTACCATATAGATTTTGGATCCATTTTGGCAAGTGGCTACAAACAGAATTTGAATTAATTAGTTGGCGACAACTGAAGTGTTGCCATGCAAAATTTTAAACATATA
Organism: Aleurites moluccanus; assembly: GCA_948193065.1. Taxonomy (NCBI): domain Eukaryota; kingdom Viridiplantae; phylum Streptophyta; class Magnoliopsida; order Malpighiales; family Euphorbiaceae; genus Aleurites; species Aleurites moluccanus. Next base: position 46,181 of record CANXYC010872200.1, on the reverse strand, counting down.
AGACAGATTCAGATTGATAAATCAATTACAGTATCATTAATTAATTTATTAAAAAAAAATCTGAAATGTTAAACAGGAACCATAAATTTCTGGTTAAATTTGAAGTTAACATAAGAAAATTAATGTATTTATATTAACATAAGAAAATTAATGTATTTATAAAGATAATTGTATTGTCATTTTAAGCAGCAAGGTGCCAATGCATCTTCATGAACTACAAGAAACATCTTTTGTAATACATGGCAAGAATGATTGAATATAACAAGTAAAAAAAAAAAAGGATAGAACATAAGCATAGAAACAAAAACATAAACCAAAAGATAGCCAATATGTCGATGACAAAAAAACAAAAGGTTAATAAGAAAGGCTAATTATAAGATTGAAATGAGCGTCAATACATGATGACATGCTAAAAGCTATCATTGGTTCCTCGGTTTAATCATTCCTACTAGACTTTTATAAAGTGCATAAAATGAGTTAAAAGAATTGCATGATCAAAGATCTCATAGTTGCTAAAAGTGGAAAGAAAAAAGAAAAACCAGAAACTAAAAAATATGGGCAAGCCACATAGTTAGCCGCACCTTACCCGGCACAAGGCCATGTGATTTCATTGATGGAACTCTCACAATACTTAGTAAAACTTGGATTCAAAAGTCACATTTGTGAACATAGAGTATAGTCATGAGAGGGTTTTGAATACATTGGCAGAGAAAGACTATTTTGGTGATCAAATTGGTCTAATCTCAATCCCAGAAGGGATGGAACCTTGGGAAGATAGGAATCATTTGGGGAAGTTAACTGAAGGAACTTATCAGGTCATGCCAGGGAAGCTAGAGGAGCTCATTGACAAAATTAATCATCAGAAGATGAAAATATTACTTGTGTCTTAGCTGATAAGGGTATGGGATGGGCTTTAGAAGTGGCAGAGAATATGAAAATTAGTCGAGCTGTGTTTTGGCCTGAATCTGCAGCTGCAATGTGCCTGCTATTTTATATACAAAGGCTAATTTTTGATGGAATACTCAATAATGATGGTAACATCCCCCATTTCAAACCTTATACTTACTATGCTGTTGCAATATACTACATAAAATGAACTATATAGTAGCTCAAGGGTACTGGAGTTGTCTCCATGACTGCAAGGTTGCAAGTTTGAACACCAATCAGAATCTAATTAGCCAAAAAACAAATTAAACATGTAATTGTAAAAAAAAAAAGGTATTGAATTAATTTTTCTATTGATTTCATTCTGTTAAAGAACTCCCCTGAAGAATAAGAAGATTCAGTTGTCTCCAACAATGCCTGCCATGAACACTTGAAATTTTATATAGGGCATCATTAGTGACTTGACCACAAGGAAAATCATATTTGATCCCACAATTAAAACTATTAAGATTGTAAAAAAGGCAGACTGGATAAGTTGTAACTTAGCATATGATCTTGAGACTGGAGCATTCACATTTTCCCCTGAGATTCTATCAATTGGATCTCTTCTAGCCAGGAATAGACTAGGAGACTCAGCAGGACACTTTCGGCCTAAAATGACAGCCATTGATGGCAGTATCATTATCTCTAATTTTGGTTCATTCATAGTCTGTTGTCGTTTGGAAAATTCAGATTCGCTACTCGCTTAAAACGACCTTTCTGTTTATAAATATGAATGGTCGTTTCTGGCATACCAAAGGAAAATTCTTTATTGTAATTTAACAATTGTCGTTTTCCGTGTAAAATCAGGAAAACTCTAGTCTCTAATTGCTTAAAAACGACGTATGTTATTTATATATAGAAAATATATAGTCGTTCATGGAAAACAAAATCATTTCATGTATTGTTTGGCAAAATTTAGATTCACCTCTTAAATTTTTTTTTAGCACTGGTGATTAACCACTAGACTATGCCTGATAGGGCTTTTTTAACCAAAATTTAGGCAGGTCGTTTGCCATTTATGATTGCAGATGTCAATTGTTTAAATGATGTATAAATGACATCTTGTCTCTGTGAAATATACAAACCGTCATGAAAATAATAATTGTGCAAATGCAACTTTTAGATCACAATAATATGATGTATCATTATATAATTTGGTTCAGTGTCAGTCTCGAAATCTTAATAATAATTAATTTTATACTCTTTATATTATAAAAATATCTCATAAATTTAAAAAAAAAATAATAATAATGTTGTGTATAATTATAAACAATTACAAATCTATGTAGTGGTAGGTGGGTTTATTTTTGACTTCAATGGTTTGCTTAATTTAACCAACAAATTAATAGAGAAGTAAATAGACGAAAATTGATTTTGTTACGGTGATACGAAAAATTAACAAAGTTAATTAAAATCATTATATTAGTCACTTTCTAATCGGGCTTTTATTAATTATAATGTAATTTTTTTATTAATGCTGAAGAGAATTACTCACCCTTAGGTTATGTTATTTTATGCTAATAATTAACAATGATGGATAAGATTTTTCAAACTCCGTTATTCCGTACCCTGAAATCCCAATGGTCATTTGGCATCACTTCCATAAATAAATAAGTTGAAGGAAGACACTACTGGATATCCTCTCAATGTTCATGAGATCAACCAATCTTCTTGCCTCAATTTAAATTGGATCTTCTTTTATAATTAATATCTTGATGTTGAAGGCTAGATATTGCCTCTTTATTATTTAGAAAATAATCATGTTTCATTTTATATCTAAATTAAATAATTTAATTATTTTTAATTTATTATATTAATTTTATCATTTTTTTAAATATCATTACATAAAATATTTATATTATACGATTTTCAATATTTTTTATTTTTTAATATTTTTAATAATTAAATCATTTATTTTAATTGGCTGGCATAATACTTTTATATAAAAATATTAAAAAAAATTATTCTATCAAATTTATAATTTTAATATAAAAAATAAAAATATAATTATATATGTGATGATATTGATGTGAATTAATAAAGGATATATTTAATAATTATTTATTAAATATTTAAAATAAATAAATTATAATTTAAAACGCACGAAAAAAATAAATAAATAAAGGGAGTATTATTTTTATTTTGCCATATCATTTTAAAATTTAAGTGGGTTAAAACCAAAAAAAAAAAAAACAAACAAACAGAGAATAGGGGGACCATATCCAATTATCCATGCATGAATCACAGATAATTAATTACTTCATATCTATTACATCTATGTCGGCATAGAGATTAAGAGGATGTGGCTCCTCTCTTACTATAAGTTTATTAAGGAGGTGTTTGGATCATAATTTGAGATAACGAGTTAAAAATATTTATAACATAATATTTTTAAGTTATTTAAATATTTAATAATAAATAATAAAATAATTTTTAACTCTCTCAAACTTTTTTTTTATTATTGAAATGATAATTTTTTTTTAAGCATCAATTTCTAATTTATACATAAAAAAAAATAATTTTCACAAAATTTATTTTCATAAAATCTCAATTTAATAATTAGATTATCAAACACTCATTATATATATATATTATTTATAATTTTAAGGATAACCTACTAATGTTAAATTTTCTCTATTCAATACTAAAAAAAATAAAGAAAAAGAAAAAAAAAACTTAACTTATATGCAATTTGAATTAAATTATAGTAGTTAATGATTTAAATTATAATTAAAATTTAAAATTTATAATCCTCAATCATTAATTTTTTTTATCAAATAAAATTTCATTGAATTGGAGCAGAAGTTGCATCATTTGCTAATAATTGTTTTTAATTATAATTAGTTAATTACAATTATCGAATCAAACAAATTATAAATAATCTTTTTAGATATGCTGTTGCAAACATATAGTCACAAGCTTGTCTCTATCATGCACTTCTCTTCACATCATAGTTGCAATGATACCTCACTAATTTTGAGTGAGTGGGATATCTAAGGTATGGTGCTTGGAAGTTGTAATTAAAAATGTAACTTAATTAGGTATCACTAATTGAAATTTTTTACTCATCCAATGTTTTTATTAATCCAATTAATTATATAAATATTTAATTAACTTTTATTTATGAAAAGTTCTAATTTATTAGTAAATGAGATAATATAATAATAATAATATAATTTACTTAATGGATAATTTATAATGTAATCTTCTAAATTTTTTAATACTAATAATAAAATTACTTAAATTTGAATGAATAATTGATGTAATTTTTTAATTTTTGAATTTGAATGAAAAAATAATGTAATTTTTTTTTTTTTTTTTTGTGAATATGAATGAATAACTTATGTAATCCTAAAAATACTATAACTTAAGAATATAATGTCATATGTAATTAGTATTCCACATATGTTGATATAATGTCATATTAATTTAGATATATTATTTATATATTAAGAATAATTTGTAGATATAATTATTAATATTTACATAAAATAAAATATTCATTTATATATTAAACATGAACACATATGTTTAAAACTCAAAGATATTTCTCCCCCAAACAATTAATGGAATGGATAAAAGAAAATACTATTCCTTAATTATTGATGCCATATTCTTCTATAATTCATCATAGTTCCAAATTTTTCTGTTTGTAATATAATTTGACAATTAAATTTCATAGATAATTATTAAACTAAAAATTACTAAATTTCATTATCAGTATAAAAATCATTAAATATTAATTTATCTTTTAAAAATTCTTAATTAATACACATAAATAATTTATATGACTCGCTAAGTATAATGTCTTTAAATAATTCAATATATCACTTGAAATAATAATTTATATAAAAATATGTATACTCGTCTATTAATTTAAATTTAATATCTCATAAAATAATCATTATATTATAAAGACGATTTTTTTTTATAATATGATCCTTTAAAAATAAATTTAATTAATTAATTTATAATCATGGACATCAAAACACAAGAACTATCATATACCAATGAGCCTCTAAACATGAATTTAATTTAATTAATTAGTGTATGCATAATCTGACCTAAAAACACAAGAAAAACACAATAATTTCTTTGCTTTTTCTTTATTTTTACACTTTTTGTAACAAATTAGCGCCAATTGAAAGCTCCTCAGTCCTTACTAGTCAGTAATAATGAGTAGGTATCTTTCCTTTCTGCCTCATCAAATGTTGAATTCTGGCCCTTGACAAATTAAAGCATCAAAGTGACAATTCCCTTCATCATCATAAAAGTGGGTGCTTAATAATTAGCAATAACTAATTAAGGACAGGTACATAAAACTATTTTTCTGCTTTTTTTATTATTATTTTTACACTATTTCAATCACATATTTAATGATTGGTTCAACACATCATTATTACCAGATAATTACACACTAATTATTCACTGATAAACTACTCTCAAGATATGTTGTTATTATTAAGAAAAATATTTGTATTAAAAATATTAAATAAAATCTATTTTTAAAATAAATTTGGTATATGTTTTAGTTATTAAATTACACTTTTAGAATACTTTTCTTAATATTTAAAATAATAATATTTTTTTATATCAATAAACTTTATGCTCAATTGTATTAAAATTTTTTTAAAATTATTACGAAAATATAAATTTTATATGAATTAAATATAAGATGTTGAATAAATTTATATATAATTGAATTTTTTAATATAAATAGCTAGGTTTATAAAAACTATAATACTACGGATTTAGAGTTTCAAATAAAATTATTTTCAATTTGAATATTAATCAATCTCTCTAATTTAAAAAGAAAACTAAAAGCAGAAGAAGAGGAAGAAAGAAGGCAAAAAGTCCCTTAAAATTTGGCTTTAGCACATGGGTTTTCTATGGAAGCAGAGCAAGTAGTCACTATCATAAACACAATAACACTTACATGGCAAGAGAGAAACAGGGGCAAATTAAAGCTGGCCATTTTCACTGAGATATTATGCCAAATATCAGAAATGCATCTACTCTTTGCACTGCAAATACTGTCAAATATGTGCACTAGTGACTGTCACCATGCTTACCTTACCAGCCCCCATACTCTTATATTTTTCATTCTTTTATATCTATTTTTGGAGAAAAACAATTACTAGTGAACAAACTATTTCCAGCCTTTACACACATTTACTCTACCATTACTATATAATCCTTTTACAGGTTGCAAATTTAGAAACAGAATACTGTTCTAAAAAATATAATATATCTTTTTTTTTACAAATCTCTCTTTTTTTAATTAGTTTTCGAGTAATTAACTTGAAATTCATTACCTAGCGACCTTCAAGATGATAATTTCAGGACTATTGAACTAAAGTTAATAAGAAAAACCAAAGCGAATTGTTTTTAATTAATTAAATTTCAATTTATAATTAATAAATTGAAACTCTCTTCACATCTTTCGAGTTCACAATTCCAATAATAGTGAATTGAAGTAAGTAGTAAACAATCAATGATGATCTAGTCAAGATGGCTAGACTTAAGGCCCTGAGACTAGAAGATCCTATATTCGATTAAGTATACAAAATTATTATAAAAGCTTTTGTAATTAACTCATTTATAATAAGAGAAGTAATATAGAGAATTCAATAACGTATTTGAATTCAATAATATATTTGAGTTCTTGTTCTTCCCTTCTCTTTGAGTGAGTGTATGTGAGATTAATAAGTGGGTGCTCAACCGCTTTTAACAGTAATTTGTCTTGTAATGTGTATCTTAATATTGCAATTGATATTTGATTTGTATATAATATCTTAAAAAAAAAAGGGAGTAAGTAGTAAATAAAGAAGTGAATTTCTAATAGACCTTCAAATCCCAATGCAAGAAACTAGGATTCTTTTCACGGTCACAAATTACAAAATATATATATATATATATATATATATATATATATATATAACTAAAGGAAAAGAAAAAATATATAAAATTTGGAAGCCAATAATTAACATGATGGGAAAGAGAAAGAAAATTTGGGAAAAGAAAACACAAACACTAGGTTGTGACTTGTGAGCAGTGCTTGTGAGCTATATAAATGAATATTATAATTATAATAATTTATTGTAAGTTCCAAACTTAATTTCTTATCCCTCGACTTTCTCTTTAACCAAACAAAAAAACATGTAAAAGAAAACAAAATCTTAACAAAAAAAAAAAAAAAAAAAAAGCAAGAGATCCTCTCTTTTTTCATTAATAAAGTTAGCAAGATACTATGATACAACAGCGTTATTTTTTTCTTCTTCTTCTTCAGTAGCAGCAGTAGTGGTAGCAGTATTAGTAGATCCATAAATGTCGATCAATCTTTGCAAAACAAAGACTTTGGTCTTCAAAAGAACAATGTAATCAGCAGTTTCTTGAAACAACTGGTCTGCCTTTACAATCTCTCCACTGTGGGCTGGAATCAGATTCTTCAAAGCTTCCAGCTTGTCTGACACCTTGGAGCAGCTGGCTGCGGTGGCGGTGTTGGTGGTAGTAGTGGTGGTCCTTTGAGCTTTGCTGCAGGCATGTGAATGTGGTTTTCTTCTTCTTTGAGAAATTGATTTTCTTGTTCTTGTTGTTAGTGAAATCTTGAAATTCTTTGATACTGAGCTCATGGTTTGTTTGTGGTTTAAAGAGAGAGAAACAGAGATAGGTGTGTTATACGGCAAAGAAAGACGAGACTCGTGGTATAAGTAATAAGGAGTTTAGAAATTGCCATTTAATTTTGTTATTTATTACGGAAATGCCACTTTGGCTTTTTGTTGGTCTCATTATCTCTTCTCCTCTTCTTTTGCAAACCCCCCTTTTTTAAAAAAAAAAAAAATCGAATTTATATAATATAAGAGTGCATGTGCTTAATTTCTAGGGTTTATGTTCTTGGAAATATCTTGAATATCCAAAAAAAAAAAAATTCTAAAAAAATAGAAGACTTTTCTTTGTCACAATATTATAAAGAATTTGTGAATAAAAAATTGATAATTTATTTTTGAAACAACTTTTATGTCATGCATGTTGGATATATATATATAAGAAATTCAAGATAATAAAAATAATTTTTTAATGCTTGGAGATTTATGGGTTCAAGGTTAATATATAAAATGCTAAAAAAAAGGAAAATATTAATGGAAAAGAGTATTCAATTCAATGCTATAACAAACTTTTAATTTCCCTACACTACTTTATTATAATTTCTTGTTTTTTTAATATAATTTCTTGTTTTTTAATGAGAAATTATATCCTTTCGTCTCATAATAAATATTTTAATTTTAAAATACATAATTATTAAGAATTTTTTTTAATCTATTTTAACCTTTTTAATTCATTTACTGTTACAAATATATAGATAAATGTGGATGTCCATTCATCTATCCCACTACTCATAAGATAAATGTGGATATCTATTCATCTATCCCACTACTCATAAGTTTTTTTGTAATTAAGTTTAATTTTATTGCACCATTTATGTTGTAATTTATAGTTGATTTTTATATATTGTAACATATGATGAAGATGAACTCTATAAATAGGAGTTCATATTACTTTGTAATACACACCAAGAAGATAATATAATACTCTCTTTTCTACATTCTTATTCTTGTTATTATTCTTGTTCTTGTTCTTATTTTTATTTTCTTTATTTTTCATAACACGTTATTAACACGATTCTCTATTTTTAAGCAATCAAATCCAAGTAAGTTTGTCTACTCTTAAAATTTTAATTTCATGCATCTTATTTATTTTATTATCTTAATGAATTATTTATATTTATGAAAATATACTAAAACATATGAATTTATTATTTTTATAGAAAATTCTTATATTGTCATTGTCTTTTTATAATTCATATCTCGTTGTTTATTATTGATAATAAGATTATACTTATATGTTTTAGAGTTTTTTTTTTGTTAATGGGTATATCGAAATTTTTATATTCTTATGCTACCTAATTTTGTTTTTCATGACACATTTAATAGTTTTCTTAAAATGATTTAGAGATCATTATCTTGATAACATTCTTATTCAAGTATTTGAGGTTTGAAATTTTTTTTTTCTTGATAATATTATAATTCATATATTTGAGTAAGTAAATGCTATTTTATGCATTATCATTTTATTTTTCAATCTACATCTAATATAAAAAAATTTATACTCTAATTTTAATATTTGTTTTTGTATAGATTATAATATTTTATACTTGTTGAAATACAATTTGAAAAAAAAAATGATTTATATTTGTAATCTTATAAAAGTATAAGTGAAAAAAAAAAATTAAAATAATTATTATTATTATTATTTTTAATTTAATCATGTATTGATAATGATAGTAAATTTATTTATTTTGATATTGCAAAGTTATTCTTTTATTTCAAATATGTTGATTTTGTTAGAATTAACTATTAATATATGAAAAATATTTATAAATAATAATATGTTAATATTTTTCATATATCAAATATGCTCCTGTAGTAGCAATATCGATAAAAATATTATAAAAATATTATGAATTAATTTCATGCATCATGGTTCAATCTCATTCCCTGAAGTGAATGAGTGATATTTAACTAAATAAAATAACAAGTTGTTACTAAAAAATTCATGAAACACATCCTACTAATTTTATCTCATTCCCTGAAGTGGATGTGGTAAAATTTAAAGGTAAACATATAATAATTATTCTTTTTATAAGAGTAAAGAAATATCATAAGAATATTTATCACCACCAGAAGTGGGATACAATTATAAAAAAATAAAAATAGAAAAAGTGAACAAAATTTTTTTAAAATAAATATTATCGATATGGTATAAAGAAAAATTGGTCAAGTACTTGCCGTATGATAAAATATCTTATTGATATTTATTGAACGTCGTAAAAAGAGAGAAAAAATATGAAGATAAATTTTGTCTCTAATAATAATAACTTTAACTATGATATATATATATTACTCACATTGATGTGACAAATATGTTTTTGAAAATATTAAAAAAGAGAATTGATTTCGATATATATTGTGAATTGTGTAATAACTCGTACAATTTTAAAAATGTCAAATATTTTTCTTATTTGAAAATGGATGAGGCAATTATTTCTAGTAAAACAAAAAATAATTGAGAACTCCAGAAGAGCCAATATATTATCACAAGAAGAACAAAATTTAGTATACAAAATATATTATTTTCTCCAAAGTCTCATAGAAATTTGTTAAGTTTTAAAAATATTTACAGCAACGAATATCATATTGAGACAGTAAATGAGAGGAATTAATAATATCTCTATATTACAAGTATTATTTCGAGTAGAAAAATATAGTAAAAAATTTCTGTTATTTTCTCTAATTTGTATTATACAAAAATTAGTGAAATTGAAAAGAATCTTATAGTAAATCAGAAGTTTACATATCCAAATATGTTCATTATTTGGCATGACAAGTTAGATCATCTTGGTTTAAAAATAATAAAAAAATTAAAAATTCATATGGGAATCCATTGAAAAATTAGAAGATTTTTCAAATCAATTAATTGGTTTTTGGTCAAAAATCAGATATTTCTCATCTAAATTTTTTTAAATGTGCGGTATATATCTTAAATACTCCACCACAATGCACTAAGATGAGTTTTTAAAAAATGTTACAAATATAAGTTGGATATAAATCTCTCTCAATAATTAAATATTTTGAGTCATTAATGGGAGATGTATTTACTGCTCGATTTGCAGATTGTCATTTGATAAAATAATATTCTCAATATCAAGGGGAGATAATAAAAGTTAAGAAATACAAAACAATATGAATAAGAAGTTCATAAATTAATTCATCTGCAAAAATTAGCAAATCAATTGCCAGGTGCACTTGCTAATTTAAAATGAGTAATAAAATCTCATATAAGAGCTGTTAATATTTTAATTTGTATTGTCGTCCCAGAAGGACAATATATTAATATTAATGAATCTCAAGCACGCTTGAAGCGTGAAAGACTATTGATTATAAGGATACAAATTTTCGAAAGAGGAAAAAAATAAATAATAAAGATAATTTTATTGAAAGTGCAGATATTAACATGGATACACTTCCTGAAGAAGTAAAAATGCCTGAAATTAATAAAAATAAAGAGATATTGATAAATTATGTTGGTTATGAAAAAAGATGGAATCAACATGAAATGGTTGTGAACTATTATTTTGCATATAATATAGTATTAAATATTATGAATGAAAATGATGATTTTGAATCATGATCTGTTCAAAAATATCGAAATAGAATTGATTCGCCATAATAAAAAGATGCAATACAAGCAAAATTGAATTCTTTTGAAAGACGTAAAGTTTTCGGACCAGTAGTCCAAACACCTGAAAGTATGAAACCAGTAGAATACAAATGAGTATTTGTAAGAAAAAATAAATGAGAAAAATGAAGTTATAAAATACAAAACAAGACTTGTTGCATAAGAGTTTTCATAAAAACCTGAAATCAATTATGAAAAGATATACTATTTTGTGGTGGATGCAATAATATTTTAATATTTTATTAATATAGCAATGTATGAAAGATTCGATATGCACTTAATGGATGTAGTCACAACTTACCTATATGATTCAATTGATAATGATATGAAAATCCCTGAAAGATTTAAAATGCTATAAAAATATAATTTAAGTTTTCGAGAAATTTATTCAATTAAATTACAAAGATTTTTGTATGAATTAAAACAATTTGGGCCCATATGGTAAAATCATTTTAGTGAATACTTTTTCAAAATATAATATAAAAGCGATACTATAGAGAATTTTGTATATGAATTTGCCAAAATTATTGTATATATTGATGATTTGAATATTATTGAAATTCCTGAAAAACTTTCAAAAGTAACATATAATTATTATATATATTGATGATTTGAATATTATTGAAATTTCTGAAGAATTTTCAAAAGTAACATATTGTTTGAAAAAAGAATTTGAGATGAATTATTTTGAAAAAATAAAATTATGTCTCAATTACAAATTGAATATTTGGTAAAAAGAAATTTTTATTTATCAGTTAACTTATATACAAAAAGTTCATTTACATTCATTGAATAATTTAATGATTGTTCGGTCACTTAATGTGAATAAGTACTCTTTTCAGTTAGAAAAAATAATGAAGAAATTTTTAGTCCTGAAGTACCATATCTTATATAATAGGCGCACTAATATATTACAAAAGAATGGTGAAATTGGTATTCAATAAATTCGTTCAAGTGACAATCTAACTGATTTATTTACTAAGGTATTACTTACTGCAACATTCAATAAATTAATTAACAGTATTGAAATGTGGCGTCTTAAAAATTTTCAGTGATATTGCAAATAGAGGGAGTTTAATACTGTACTCTTTTTCCCTTAACCAAAGGTTTTGTTCCATTGATTTCCTGGTAAGATTTTTAATGAGGCAGTATACCATTTGCAATGCGGGAATATTGTACTATTTTTCCTTCACTAGTTTTTTTTTTCTCATTGGGTTTTTACTAGTAAGGTTTTAATGAGGCATATTCTTTGTAAAGATGGACATCCAAGGGGGAGTGTTATAAATATATAGAGAAATGTGGATATCCATTCATCTATCCCATTACTCATAAGATAAATGTGAATGTCTATTCATCTATCCCACTACTCATAAGTTTTTGTAATTAAGTTTAATTTTATTGCACCATTTATGTTGTAATTTATATTGTAATTTATAGTTAATTTTTATATATTGTAACATATGATGAAAATGAACTCTATAAATAGAAATTCATATTACTTTGTAATATACACCAAGAAGATAATAGAATATTCCATCTTCTATACTCTTATTCTTGTTCTTGTTCTTATTTTTGTTTTCTTTATTTTTCATAACATTTGCTATTTTAATTCACTTATTATTTTAATATTTTTTGGCCTTATTAATTTTCTTATATTTTATATTTTTTAATTATTATTTTTATTTTCAACACATAAAAATGAAGATATTATTATAATGTTAAGAAAAAAGCAATTTGAATTATAAAATAAAATAATTAAATTAAAATATTATAAAAAAAAATTAAAATGTTTATTATAGGATAAAAGAATAATTCTTTTTCTAAAATATCAATTAGGGGTGAAAATTATTGTGAATGTTTGGCAATTCAATTATAAAATAGGGATTTTATTACTAAATTGGAGTTTTGTTAAAATGAGTTTTGCCAATAAGCTGTTAATTTTAACTTTTAAAAAAATACATTTAAATTATCAAAATTTATTTTAAAATTTATTATCAAATATCTAAAACCACATTTTATTATAATAAAATATTATGTATTATAGTAAAATATAATTTTAGATTCTCAGATTGAGATTTAAACTAGAAGTTGTTAACTAATTTGGCAAGAAATCAAAGTTAGAGAGTCCTCTCACAAATTAAAAAATTGAGCCAAACCCATATATTTTAGTTATATATATTTATTATGCCAATGGCATTGAGTGTTTGAGACTCTAATAGTAATATGCAAATAATAGACTAAAAAAATAATATGTAAATAATTATGTTTATTATTATTATTATTTTTTTTTGCAAGAGGGATAATGACATTTTAATGGGTGTTTATTTAATAATGTCATTTAACATTTAAAATTAAAATTTTAACACTTAAATATTTTAAATTATTTGCTAACTTTTATTTTAAAAAATCAATTAAACTAAAAATCACTTAAAATGATAAATTAAAAATTTTTACTTAAAAATATAATAAGTGATTAAATTGTTAAATATTTTTATAATTTAAAATTATATTATTTATTTTATTTAGTACTTAAAATTCAATATTTAAATTTTTAACACTTAATTTTTAATTTTATCAAACGCCATCTAAGTATTTAAATTATTTAAAATTTTTATTTTTTTATTATAAATTATGTGGTTAACTTATTTAAAAATTTTATCACAAAAATAAATTGAGATTAAATATTAAAAATATGGTAGGAGTCTTATGTATTTAACGACACATTAATTTATTTTTACATTAAAATAAACATTTTCTGCTCAAGGTTTAAATTTGTATTTGATAATTGTCTACATCGAATATATACATACAATCAATAATGAATGTAAAAAATAAATAGATTTGAGTATATTTATCTTTTAATAGAGATTAAAAAAAAAGATAAAAATATAATTTGAAGTTGACAATTTTTTGAGTTATCCACCGTCATTTACTTGGATATATAGCATAGACAAGTATTTTTTTTATTTTATAATATTAAAAATAATTTAAGTATTAATAAATCAAAATTTATTAGTTGAAATTAAAAAAAAAAAAAAAAACTTTCACATGTTTAATGTCATGTTCGATCCTAATTACTTTGAAACCTAAAATGGGAGACATTAAATAAGGAGAATAATTATTCATATGTACAGCAAAAATATTTGCTGAGGAATAGATAGTCCAAATCCTTTATATTTTATTATGAAGGTATGGGAAGGAGAGGAGAGTTAGACAAGGAAACCAGGTAATCTGCAAGATAGACAGATTCAATGGTCCAGATCAATTAATAGTAAATTTGTCGTTGTGGGGCCCTGATTTAGTGGGGTTAAGGTCCTACTAATTTTAGATATTTTTGTATGGAGTGAAGGGTATTACTGGAAATTTAAAAATTGAAAACGATACCGATTTGGTATTTCACTAGAAAAGTTAAAAGCGGTAAGAGAGAGGGCACAACTTGCGAGCCAGGAAGGACTGAAGGTGAGGACTCACTTGCCAGTTGCCGGCAAAAGCCTGCTTATCTGGAATGGCACATGCCAACCTATACGACTAGACTATGCACCTTTTTCATTTTTTTGTTTCCTATTATACCCTTCATACATATAATATATTACCAATTATTAATTAATTATGAGATATTAAATATTTTTTTTATCAAGATTTAATCTAATTGGAGGTGGGTGCTTGGTATAATAACAATCCACTACTTTTTAGTTCTTTTTTTTTTTTTTGTCATAAAAAATTTGTAAAGCAAGGGGATATTATTAGTTAACTCAAATAATCATCACTTTTAATTTTTTGAATTAATTAATGTATATTTAAAAATCATATATAAATAATATTTTTATTTTATTTATAGAGCTCTTGATTTCTACGTGAATGATAATATTTTTTTAGGAGGTGTTTGGATAAAAATTAGTATTTTATTAAAATAATGAATTTTGTTAAAAAAGAGCGTTAATCATAAAACTCCTCCCCCAGCTTTTAAAATTATGTTAAATACTAAAAATAATTTAATTTCCTTTTTTTACTCAAACACTTCAAAAACCACAAAATTTCTTAACTTCTTTTTAAAATGCAGCTTAAAACGTTTAGCTTTCTATCAAAATACTTTCTTAATTAGATTAGAGAGATGAAATTAAAAGATGAGACAGAATGTCAATGAATTTAAAATATGGGTTGAAATTAGAGTAGAAAATGAGGACTCTTATTTATACACAGAAAATTATTGAGCCTCCAATAAATAAATAAAATATATTTATTAAAATAATTATTTGAACATTAATTGAAATGTGTCATATATAGGTTCCGTTTATTTTTGGAAAATATTTTTTAAGAAAAATAGTTTCTAAAAAATATATTCTTCAAAGAACTAATTTTACAATATTAAAAATTAATTAAAAAAAAATCCGCTTATAAAACTATATATATATATAAATTTATATAAATTTCAAATTTTTAAAATTTTATTATTAAATATAAAAAAAAATACATAAAGATGATAAATTTGATAGTCGCTGATGGTCGGAATAATCGGTGATCGCTGGTAATAAGTGATAAATTAGTAAATTTATATTTATATATTTTTCTTTTATTATAATTAATAAATTTGTTAAAATCCGAAAAAATGACTTTTCATTTTGAAAAATAAAGTAATTTTTCTTAAAAATAACTTAATTTTTCAATGAGTGTGAAAATATTTTCTATTGACTAATTTTTCATAGTATAATACCCAAGCATAACTTAATAATAAATACATATTTTTTTTTCTTGCATATTTCTATTTCCCTAATAATAGTTTTATGATCAATTTTTCCTTATTCAATGCTAAAAAAACAAACATAAAAAAAAATAATAATAAAAATAAACAGAGTCATAAATTCAAGTAAAAAATAGGTGGATAAAAATAAATATTAATATTTATTTCCAAAACAAATTAAATTAGATTGACAAGTTAAAATAAGACAAAAAAAAAAAAAAATTAAGTAACAAAATTAGACCCCTTAATATAACTAATAATTAAATAATATATGCAGTTTGGTTAATGATGCAACCTTAAGATTAATGGATAGACATGGAAGATCATGAGATTGCCTTAATAATATACTATTACATTAATAATGAAATCAAGTAAAGACTGAAACTAAACCGACAAGGAAGATTGGTTGTTTAGTTAATCAATAAATTGACAACTGACAGAGCCAAATAATTCATTTTAAAAAGGGTAAAGAGAAAATACACAACATTAGAATCATGTTCTAATAGTAAGTAGAACAAAAGACTTACTTAAGGGAAAAATAAGGTATTGGATTTGAATTATGAAGGCTGGGTGGGATAGGTTTGGATTTATTTGATATGGGAATTGAAAATTAATCTATTAAGCCATTAGAAGATGTGAAATTCATCTAAAAATAAGCTTTAACTCTAATAATAATAATGTTAAACAGACTCTTCATAAAGAAGAATTTCCTGAATTGTGAGTGTGCATAATATTAATATGAGGGATGGCACTGTAGAGAAAACTCAACATTCCAAGGGCAAATGAGTCAATTAAAGAAGAAAAAGACAAAAGAAAGGGGTATAGTGAGAGCAGTGAGCAAGTCGTATTTGGGAGAGAGTGGCTTCCCCCAAGGGTGCATGTGAAGGTGATATGGGCCAGCAAAGCCTAAAATTGCAAGAGAAAGATGGGGAAAAGAAAGCACATGGGTAGGCACATGGAAAGAAAGAGAGAAATACAAATTAGAGAGATTTTGGATTTTGGAGAGTACTATTAGCTTTGAGGAGAGATAGACATGTGACGATGGGTGAGACAGTGAAGCAGCATGAAATGTACAGCATGTTCTGCACATTCCCTGCATGAAACTGATCAATTGCCTCTATCTCTCTTGTGCAATGTTACATGCCTTTAATTAAATTATCATCTTATAAACTATTTAATTAATGATTATATAATTAAAAGTTAATGTCAATCCCCCAACTTTTTAATTCAATGATATTAAAATTATTTTTAAAAATAAAAATAAAAAATTTAAATCTCAATCAATAAAATTTTTCATTTCATTCAATTCAAAGAAATTTATTTTATTTAACTCATAATTTTTTTTTTATAAATTGAAATTTGGACCTACTATATTTATTTATAATTAAGATTTTACTATTAGATGTATACATGTTTAGTCTTGGTTTTCAAGTTAAGCCTCCACGTGCCTGTATGACACTTGTCATGACTAATGCATGTGATTAAATGTGTGTTTTACTAAATTAAACTGACATTGTCTATAAAGTTGTCTTTTGAGCATAATATTCTAATTATAAATTAAATCACTCTTCAATGGTGGATTATTAATTATTTTAATTAGATTTTGATTGTTAATTTTGATTTTTTTATTGCTTGATTCATTTGAATCTTTATAAAGACATGTAGGTCAAGTATAATGCTATCTGCTAATGTCAAAAAAATGAAGGGAAGCTTCCACTAGTATCTCACTTTATTCACTAATTTTAGTTTTTATTGTTTTATAATTATCAATAATTAAATAACAAAAAATAAATGTATATTAATTAACCCAAATATTAAAAGGTATTTTATAATTAACCAAAAATAAAAACCAATGTAATTTTTTGTTCAATATATCCTATTATTGGATAAATTAGCAATGAGTTTGATGTTATTTTAAGAATAAGTTTAATACTAATAAATTAAACTAGGCTTTTGAAGTGAAACATAATGTTTTTATATGTTATGAATTTCCTTCATTGTGTGTGTGTTTTAATTTAGTATAAATTAAATAAAAGTAACATCTATTTACATATTATATTAATAAAAAAATTCTTAAAAACTTCTCAATTATTTGTATAATATCGTCTCACCAAATTAAACAAGTAGAAAATAAAATAAAAAACATAAAACTAAAAATTCATTTGGTAATAAAAATGTACCCACTAACCATCCAATGATAGATTTGAAAATTTAAGCGAGGGAATGAAAATATAATCTCAAATTTTTTATAGGGTTCTAAATATAAAAATTCTTAGAGTTGGAAGTGTAAAAATAAAAATTTAGGGGGAAAAATATTAAAAAAGAAAAAAATTTGGGAGATAAATATAAAAAAATTAAATTATAGTTGTAAAATTAAAAAAATTATGAAATTACTGGCTAACTTAAAAAAAATTCTAGAGTTAAAAGGGTAAAAATAAAAGTTAAAAGGGAGAATATATAAAAAAAAAAAAAAAAAAAAAAAAGTGAGGGGACAAAAAAAAAAAATTCTAAGTGGAGGTTTGAAAAATATTATTCGGCTAGCAATGTAGCAAGCCTAGCTAATGTAGGATGGAGGCAGTCTGCTAGTAATTTGGAGAACATTTCTTCCCATTACATGTTTTATCTTTGTTATGTATATATAAATACAAATTTTCCAATTAATTGAGAATTGTTTTACTTAAACCTACTGTTGAACCCTAGCTGGCTAATTATTTTAATTATATACATTGTACAATATACATTAATAAGTTTTAAAATTGTGACTAATTATTAATTTTGGCATAATTTTTTAAAAAATATAAAATTACGAGTTTGAAATCTAGTCAAAATTTAATTAATAAAAAATCTAATTAATATATTATTCTTTTTTTAATTAAAAAAAAAAAAAAAAAAACTAGAGACTTGGAATTCCATGTGGTGTAAGTAAGCTTTATTCCATTGGTTTTATGGTCGGCAGAGAAAAAACATGGGTCACAAATCCTTTTTGATTGGGAGCCCATCCAAATGTCCCACTTGTTTTGTCTAATATGGTACATTTATGTATTGGGGACCTTTCTTCTTTGCCCTTTTCACAATTTCCTTTGTTTTTTTTTTTATTTTTTTTGTGATCTCTTCTCCCTTATTCTTTGTTGTGTCCAAATCCGTACAAAGCCTTTCAAGCCATTATTCAGCCTACAAACTTCTTTGCTTTCACACACTCTCTAGTCTCTGTTGAGATGATCATTTATATGTTTGCAATTAACGTGTATATGACCTGAAAATAAATCCATCTATATTTGAATTTATCTCTTTCCCCAATACTAAAATATAAAATTGTGCTATTCATTGATTTTTTTTTTTTAAATGATGAGTTTGAGCCGAATGAGACCCATAAAAATGATAAAATTCTCCAAGTTTATTTTTTCATTCACAATATTCAAATTCAAGATATTTTTCAAGAGAAATAAATTTTTTTACCATTCAAATTAATAGAGATTGATAAATTGTGCTTTTAGTTTAGTGATACATAAAAAAAACTTTAATTATTCATACTCATAATTAATTATATTTTACATCTTATATATATATTAGAAAACTATGTGCATAGCAAATACCATTCTTATTTTATAAATGAAAAAGAATATATAAATTTTTATTTTGATAATTTTTAATTTAATTATATATTCGAGTAATTATTGAATTATCAAATGTTTATATTTAATTATAATTGCTTTTTATTTGTTGCCAACAAATACCAATTAACTGTTTGGCTGCTAATTGGTAATTAATTGAACTCACATTGTCATATGCAATAAACAGCAGGCCACTGAACTAGTGAAGAGAGATTTCTCGCAATTTCCTAATTTTGGCCTAAAAGTAAAAAAATTCAATTTACCATAACAATCCATTTGTTTTATATTAGTGATGTAATATTTATTTATAGGGTTGCAAATAAGTAATGTTGCTCAAAAATTACTCAAAATTTGACTCATTAAAATTCTTTCAAGCTCAGCTTGTTTAGTAAATGAGTTGAGATTGTGAGTTTGATTTTGATATTCATTTAATAAATGAATCCAGTTCGAGCTAAAAAAATATTTGGTCAAGTTCGCGAGCTGCATCAGGTTCCTAAGCATTTGTGATGCATCAGGAACAGGTGTTCCATTGATGAGGAGTGTAAAGTGAAAAATAACCCGCAGCTTCCTGTCTAGAAATACCAGAAAAATTGTTTGAGGAGTTCTGCCGCCTCAAATCACCTAGCTGCTGAAGCTGCTGCTGTCTCTAAAATTCTTGCAGCTGATTGAACAAAATGTGCTGCCGCTGCAACAATTGCATGTCATTATACCCAGGCTACTGCAATTGGTAAGGCTGTGGAGTACTCAGCTGTTGGTCCCTTGCGAACTGATGCTGCCCTATGAGAAAGTTAAAATCACTAGAAGCTTCAGTAATCTCTGATCTTTTCTGCATTTGTTGTCAAGATGGGACAGTCTGCAGACTCATTTTCCTGTTGTGATTTAAAGATAGAAGCGCCTCTTGAAGTCAAAATTCGTTGGTTATAACAGGTACTTTCACGGAAACTTTCTGGTTGGTTCTGTTTTGATGGGAAATTCGGGCATCCAAGCAGAAATTCACTTATATTAGCAGATTATTTATGGCGAGACTTCTATAGAACTCCAGTCTTGGAGTCAATTGCATATAGTTTTGGTTGAATGGCACATGTATAAGCTGTAGTTCTTCAGATTGAGATTCGGAGGAGCCCCAGACTGTGTTGGCTTTCCAACCCACTGATTGTAATAATGTACTGGCAGGCAAATTGCCACCAAGAGCTTGAGATAGATGCCGGCCCTGAGATAGTTGTCTAGGTCACGTAGATTGCAGATGTCTTCAACTTCTTTACCAGACATTAAAAATCAAAGAACCAATATCTTTCCAGCTAATTGTTTCTGTAAAAATAAGGTCTATAGCCAGATGAATTAAGCTAGAAAAATTCTAAGAA
This sequence comes from Aleurites moluccanus, assembly GCA_948193065.1. Lineage (NCBI taxonomy): Eukaryota > Viridiplantae > Streptophyta > Magnoliopsida > Malpighiales > Euphorbiaceae > Aleurites > Aleurites moluccanus. Next base: position 25,248 of record CANXYC010872200.1, on the reverse strand, counting down.
TGTTAAAAACATAGGCATGGAAAAAAAATTTGCAAACCAAACAAAATGCTAGAACACAACTTGCACTCTACAAATTTGCTATTAAAAAATGCTGAATCAAAATTCTACAAAATAGAGATATCAATACTTTTTTACATTATAAGGCGATTGCACAAAAACAATAATGAAAATAATAATTAGCCAAAAACCTATTGATCATCAGCAGCAGCAGGGGCATCTCTGTCGGGATAATGTCTCATATTCTTTGTGGGAAAAGAACTCAATATTTAGTAGAGAACTCCTATTAGGTTTTTGACTTGAGAAACAATATTTAGTTCTTTATAAATAGTAGGTTAACTCAAGGGATTAGGTGGCTTTAGTCCAAATCTCCAGGAAGTGAGGAACACACTTATGAATAAAGACTCCTCAAAGGAGAGAGAAAAAATATAGATAGAGGTTCTCCAAGGACATAGAAAAAGTTATGTTGGTTATGCTGGAGCGCGTATTGACAATAAGAGGTGTAATTAAGAGCGGAAAATTTCATGAAGAGAACATACTTTTGAAAATTAAAGAGCGAGAAGTTTCAAAAGAGAACAAAACTCTTTGTATTTGATCTCTTGTATTCTAAGTATGACGCAGACTCATAAATTAATTTTTAGTAGGTTTTCTTGTATAAATCCATATATATAAACTATTTATATTATGATGAATTATTTGATTGTCTTGATCCATGGACATAGCCTTAAAAAAGGATGAACCACTTAAACTCTTGTATTGTTATGTTTGCTAATTTGTCCACATAATTTTTCATGTTTCCGAATGCCCAACAATCTCTTGGCAGCAAAGTGTACATGAATGACTATATTTCAGCCATTTAACAATACAGTACTGATGATAAAGGTGGTGGCACGACCGCCGAACCACCTCAACTCCACCCTCAATATCTTCCATATACACCATTCATTAATTAGTAGTTCCGTCAAGATCATCATCAAAAACCACCAAAAATTTTTCCTGTTGGAAAAGAGCAATCCCACATTTAGTGGGATAAAGGAAATGAATAGCATATAAGTTAGTGTTATCAGAGCCTGACTTTACATGCCAAAAAAAAAAAAGGATTTTGGAATGCCAGTCAAGCTAATGAGCCGAAAAAAGTCAAAAAAAAAAAAGTCTAATCCGGCCCAGTTGCACACATATATTAGTGGGTAGACAAACTAAAAAACCTTAAGCCAAGGTCAAGCCTGATAAAAGCCCATGAGTCCAAAATTTCAGCATTTCCGACGATTTAGCAGCCGGACTAATCCTCATCCCGTCTCCTCGAATCCACCAATAAGCATTTTTTCAATTCTACCTATTACAGCTTGTATCCGTTCCCTCTCCCTCTGCATCTCCACCTCCACTATTGACCTACAAAAATCATCAAAATCATATACTTGCTGCCTTACAAATCCAATTTCAACATGAATCCAACGGAGTTTAGTCTTGTAAGATTCTGCCTAATCTTGGAATGTATTTCTTCCATAAATCAGTATGGATGATTTATGGAATTTCCATGGAAGTCTTGGTCTGAGATACAAACGTTTTTGCTAATCCACGGACCTCTTTTGAATCACCGCTAGGCACCAAAATGGTTCGCTGCCCGTTGAGCATTTGAATATCCCATCGAAGGAAATGTGTATAATCAGGATGCTGTATGTAGATCTGCTCGACATTTTAGCGAAGGTAAGTCAGTGTAATCAATGCTGGTTCGAAGAATTGGTCATTCGGCACAAGCGTCTGAGGTATCCCTTATACTCTCTACAAGTATTTCTTGTTCTGCCATGGCTGGATCGTGAATTAAGCAGAGCGATTTTAGAGAATTGTGGTTACTAATTGCTAATTTATAGAATATTCTATAACATATAATCCTAATTACGACAGGATTAGTATTATATTGACAATTTCCTCTTTTCTTATCAGAAAATTGATAATCTTTTTTTTCAGGAATTAAAATTGGACAGAAAGTACTTATCCTTAATATTAACAGAATACAAAACTGAAACTAAGTAATTAAGAACTAATTAAGAACAGATAAAGAAATTAGAGACACAGAGCAAGAAAAACAGAAAAGCAGTAATTGTCTTTACTAGTAAAGTACTAATTAGAGTTCAAAACAATTAATAGAATTAAAATCAAGGAATTAAGAACTAAGAAGAAACCTTTGTTCCAGCAACCACAAAACTAATTTCCTACTGCCTCATATTACCAAATCAATTTATAAAGAGTCAACCTTCTCTTGTTTATTTAGAAAAAGACTGAGAATTCAAGTTCGAGTTAAGTCAGTATTAAATTTACCAAATATATATACATATGCACTTGTTAAATATTCTTTTATTAGTTATTCCATATCATTTTGGTGTAATTTACTATATTTACTAATTCAAGCTAAGGGTAATTCAAATTTGTTCGAGCTTGATTTTAATATTAGCGAATTAAAAAACTTAAAATTGAAAACACTTGCACTTAATTTTAAGTACTAAATTTTACTATTAAACACTATGTTACCCTTTCATTCATTCAACAAATTTATTTAAATTTTGGTAAGAGCTGCCACCTTCTTTAACACTCCTTATAACAATTTCTTTGAGCTCCAAAGATCTTGCTTTAAATTCTCCATTGTTGAATACAAATTCCACCTTCTTCTTGATTTCTCCACTTACAATCCTTCCATTTTCATCTCTTTCAAGTCCTAACCCAATCTTCCATATATCACAAATGTAGCTTTGGTTAAAGAATTGGTCTGCAAAATAAGGCCAACACAAGAAAGGAATTCCATTGATTAAACCTTCCATAGTAGAATTCCAACCACAATGTCTCACAGAACAAGCAACAGATTTATGAGCAAGAACTTTCCGTTGTGGTGCCCAATTAACCACTTTACCAGGATTGCCTACTCTTTCTTGAAACTTTTAAAGAAAATCACAATTTGTGCTCTGCATATTTGACCTTACAACCCAGAGAAATGGCCTGTTACAGATTTCGAATCCTGAAGTCAATTCTTGGAATTGTTTTGGATCGAAAATTGTGAAACTACCAAAGCCAACATATATGACAGATTGTGGTGGCTGTTGATCAAGCCATCTCAAACATGTTGAATCCTGTGGCCAGAAGTTTCCTTTTATTTGTCTGTTGATTGCTGAAATTGGCCCTATTGGAAGTATCTGTGGAGCCAAATTGAATGCAGCAGGTTCAAGATCATATGTTGAGTTGCAGAGTAGCCATTCTGTTAATTTGATAGATTTATTGTTCCTAATCATTAGTCCAAAAGTATTCTTTTGTGATTCCATGGTTCCAAGGCAGGCCTATACAAAATTGGCAGTATTCATGGCTGGCATTGTTGGTGAAATCTTGATTATCTCCTTTTTTCTTGGGGTTCCTAATAATACAAATAAAATATGATCAAAGGCTTTGTAATTTTTTCAGCTATCAATAATCTAGTGGATGGTTTGCTGAAGAGGTGAATTTAGAATCTGTTAGGAATTGATATGGAAACTGTTTTTTCAGTAAAATATCATTTTTGATATTTTAAATATTATTGAAAAAAGCAATTTCAAATTGCAATTTGTAGTTTTGAAACTTTTGTTATTCGAAAATGCAAACAAAAACCAACATTTTCAATATAATGTTTTTCTCAGTAGCAACTCAAACAGTAATATCAAATAGGCCCTTATTATGATATACCAGAGTTAATATGTGATATCATCTTACCATAATGAAAAATAAAAAAGCGAATTTTTTTCGTAGAAGAACTCACCATGTTCGTCTATGATTCCGTTTTGAATCAGCTTTGGATGCTGAATCCCAGGACTAACTGTGCAGCAGCTGCAGGACAGAAGGCGGCTCGCCATATTCCTTTATTTTCTACAATTTCCAAAGCCCATTCAATCCTCTGATCAGCAAGGATGCAACTAATTTTATCAGTTTCTGATGCATTAATTTCTTCAACAACTTTTCTTGGCATAACTCTCAAGACTGCTTCATATGACTTGACATAATGTTTTTATCCTCTGAAATTGAAGCAAGATATTTTTCTTCATCTTTTATATTGATCAGCTTATGATTATAAGCTGTGTTTATAAATGTAATTTTGAAACCATTTCTCATGTGCTGGATATGGCATGACTAAAATATGTGGATTGCCCATTTTACTCAATTCTTGCAAGTGATGAAATTTCATTTCACGCCTCATCTTTAAGGAACTTTCAAAGAAGGAACAAAACAATAATTGAGACATTGTTTTCTGGTTGTTTGATTTGCAATACTGTTCCTCTTCTCTTTTATAAATTATGAAAAATATAAAAGATAAAAACACATTATTCAATCTCATTCTCGTAAATACATTAAATTATCCTGTAATGTGTGTAAATTTGCTATTAAAATTAGAGATATCAATCTTTTTACATTATAAGGCCATTGTACAAAAACAAGCATGAAAATAAGTGCCCAAAAACCTATTGATCATCATCATTATCATCAGTAGCAGGGGGCATCTCATGGCGACAAAGTGGACATGAATGGCTAAATTGCAGCCACTTAACAATACAGTTCTGATGATAAAGATGGTGGCACGGTAGCCTAACAGCGTTAACTCCAACCTTAATATCTTCCATACACACTGTACATGTTGTGGCTCCATCAACACCATCATCAAAAACCACCGTTTCCAACGCCTCAATGAACGATTTATTGGCCGGATTAATCCTCATCTCCTGTCCTCCTCCAACTCCAGCACCATCTCTAAGAATATTTTCAATTATAGCTAGTTCATCTTGTATCCATTCCCTCTCTCTCTGCAACTCCAACGAGCTACGAAAATCATCAAAATCATATACTAGCCGCCTTACAAATCCAATTTTAACACGAATCCAAAAAGAGTTGCGTCTCGTAAGATTCTGCCTAATCTCAGAGTGAATTTTTTCCATGATATCATTATGGATGATTTCAGGAATTTCCATGGAAATCATCGTCTGACATTCGAGCATTTTTGCTGATTCACAGGTCGCCGGTGAATCGCCGATCGGCACCGAAATACTTCGCATTCTGTCCAACATTTTAATTTTGCATAGACGGAACTGTGTATTATCAGGATGCTGAATGTAGGTTTGTTCGACATTGTAGCGAAGGAAACTCATTCTAATCGATGGCGCCGGTTCGAAGAATTGATGATTTGGCACCAGCATCGTCTCAGGTATCACTTGTACCTTGTATCGCACCAATTGTATTTCTTGTGTTGCCATAGCTGAATCTTGAATTTAGCACAGCTATTTTAGAGAATTTATAGAATATATAATCCTAATTACTAAAGGATTAGCTTTTTTTTTTTTTTTTTCTGAAATTAATATTCCTTTTCTAATTAGAATTGGAGAGAAATAGTAATTATCCTTATTCCATACTAATAATGTGCTAAAGAATTCAGAAACAATATTAATAGAACTGAAACCAAGTAATCAAGAATCTTGTTGACTGACACCAGTGCAAACGCTCAAAAACATAGGCTAATTGGCTCCGGCAAGCCCAATATTTGAGTAAAACAAGGCCACGAACTTGGAAAATCTTGCGCTTAGCGAAAACCACTCATATTTTAATTTCTTTCCCTTTTATAAACTACCTCTTACTTTTTTTTTATCTTAAAACTTTAATGTTGGATATTAAATTTATGATTTTTAATTATACATTGGAAACTTATGATTTCTTAAATAACTAGCTTTTATTTTTTTATTTTTTTTTGGTGTTGAAAATTGATTTTTTTTTTTTTATAAGATTTGAACTTTTATAAATATTCTGTTGTTGCCGTTAGGAGTCTCAATCAAGAAACAGACAATTCAATTGTCCCCAAACATCCCTACCATTGACCCAGAAAACTTGCCATGGAAATTTGGAGACTCAAACTCCCAAACTGCTCTTTTCAATTACATCAAAAGAATCAATGAAAATTCAATATTGGCAGAATGGCAATTATGCAAACTCAAGTTATGAGCTTGATCCTGGAGCATTTTCCTTGTCTCCAAATTGGCCAAATTAATGCAGATTACAATACTAAGAATTCAGAATCACAATTCTGATCATAGCATTTGGCAGCATAGCAATTTTTAACCAAACCCCAATTTCAAGAGCTATCTCTTGGTCTTGAATAGAAACCATTTCTTTGGGTAGTTGGCCCTGGAATCACTCAAGAATCAATAATAATATTTACCCAAATGAATTTCAAGGCAGAAATAGAAGAATTATAAGTTGGGAGGCTCAACAAAAGGTTCTAAACCATTCTGCTATTGCCTGTTTTATGAGCCATTGTGGTTGGAACTCTACCATGGAAGGTGTAAGCAATGGTGCACCTTTCTTGTGTTGGCCTTACTTTAGTGGCCAAGATTTTAACAAGAGCTACATTTGTGATATATGGAAGTTCGGTTTAGGATTGGATAAGAATGAAAACGGAATACTATGAATTGAAAATCTGACTCAACTTGACATACTCGTTAGCCTGACAACAAACACCAATTCGTAAGCAATGGTGCACCTTTTCACTTATATATCCACTATTTTCAATATAAGATTTCCACTATTGTAATATAAACTTATCAGATTCCAAATTCTTTTGAAAATATGAAATGGGCTAATCGATATCCATCCATAATTCGAAGTGACTTTATTTAAATATATTTAAAAAATAACACTTGGAATCTAACCGGATTCCATCCCTGTACACCATATCTAGCTTAATAAGAGAAGCTAAGTTGTATTATAAATGAAACAACCATTCCTTATTCCCTTCCACAGACAGGTAGTAGCTCAAAAAGAGAAGATTAAGTAATGTGTGGTAGAACAAACAAACAAAATTCACTATTAGTTTTAGTATGATTGTTGTCAGGAAGAAATTGTGAGGTGATTCTCTCCCTTTCAAACACAAAAAGCAAATGAAGAAGAAATGGGAAAATCACATGTTCTTTTAATACCATTTCCAGTTCAAGGTCATGTTAACCCTTTAATGCATTTTGCTCAAAGAACAGCAAATCTTGGATTTGAAGTCACTTTTCTCAATTCAGACTTTATTCATAAGAGAGTAATTAGTGCTATAGTTGATAGAAATTAATGATCCTAATGTTTCATTGATTAATTTAAGGAAATATTATACAAATATATTATTTTTTGACTTTTTTTTAATTTTACATTTTTTTTACTGTTTTTTGGTATATATTTAGTATATTTTTAGTATATGTTGTATTTTTAAAAAAATATTTTTAGATATACAGTATTTTTGAAAAAACATTTTTAAGTGTATAATATTTTTGAATTTTTTTTTTCTAACAGTAAAAATGAAATAATTTTTATTTTTTTCGATATTTTTGAAAAAATCCCTAATTTAATATAATGCCAGATGGGTTGGGCCCCGATAATAATAGAAACTATATTGGTAAATTATGTGATTCAATCTTGATCAACATGCCCAAAAATCTTGAAGAGCTCATACAAATTTTAACAAGTCTTTTGATTTCAACTTCATTAATTTCCCTTAAATCACTACTTTCTGATATAATAGTTGAGGCAAATATTGGTTCATGTCATTTATCTATTTTGTGAAATTGCTTTTTCAAGTTTTATGTACACACCAACACTTAGAAAAATGAATAATATGATTAAACACTTCGGATTTTTTTGTTTTTTGGTGTAAACAAAATTATGTTGTTTACCTTTCGTAGTTCATTATTGTTTGCTAATGATCTTTTCCATTCCCTGATGATAATGACAATAAAATTTCTGAAATTACATGTCACTCCTAATTACATGTCGTTTATGATCTCATGGAGAATATTCATTATATCATAAATGATGATTAGACCCTATTCAAGGTCAAAAACTATAGTGGATAATATGACCTTAAATAGGGTCTAAGAGAGAGAGAGCTTCGGTTTAATGACTAACAATTCCATTTCAAGTTTTAACAAATCCAAATCCAAATCTCGTTCAATCATGGTATTGATTTGACAGTACTACTGTTAACTTACAAATCTTCAACTACGGAAAAAATTGAATTCCTAATTAAGCTAATTTCAAGCCAGGAAATAAATACTTTTCCTATTGGAATCATGGTCCTGCCTGGCACCACAATTTGATGGGTGAGAGTTTCTTGAAGGCCTCATCTTTGGCATACCATTGGGGTATTAGCCTTGAAGCATGAGGATACATATCCTTATATGACCTCTTGATTGTCCCTTCTGCAACTTCTGCAGCCATTGCAATATCTGCATCCTCGTTACTTTCAGTCAAATCCAATAAAAAAGGACCACAAATTATATGATTCTTGCAACATATATTAACATGCCCTTCTTTGTCATACGCAAAATTCAGACCCCTATTTATTACATGGGTCATCAGTTATTAACAGATTATGACTTAAAACACAAGATTTTCAATAAATTTGGATCAATTAGTGAGGAAAAAAAAACTTTTGAAACCCTAGAGAAAACCCAGTTCATAGAAAATTTTATATATTATGAAAGTTGCATATGTTACAAGATTTTAATTTAATTTTTGTTTAGAAGTTGAAATTTATTAAACCCTGTATTAAGGTTAGACCCTAATATTGGAAATATTTTTACTTGTATATTTATAATTTCATTCCCTTCCTCTTTTGTCCAAATAAAATTGAATCTCAATTATTAATTTCTAATTTTCCAAACATGATAAGTTAGATATTTTATCATCCCATCCCTTCCCATTAAAATTTCCTTAATAAATTGTGTATAAATTAATTAAAGAAAATCAGAGAGAAATTCAGACCTCGAAGAGGTATTTTCTCGTCTGAAAGCTGAGTGATTATGTAAATAATGGCTGCCAAAATGGATTTAGGGCTCCTTCTTATATCAATCTCTTCAGATTTTTCAACAGCTTCTTGCACAGCTTTCATGGCTTGATTTTTCATATCAAGATTAGAACAGAACCTTCTAACAAGCTCACCAGCATTCAAAGTCCCATTTTCAACCTCCACTTGTTTCTTTATAGCCTCTACTGCTCTAACAATTTCTTTCTTTGAAACCCCATCTATAACACTACATATCTCCTTCAATGTTCTTGTTGATTTTGTCTCTCTACAAGCAATAGACAAACAACCACCCAATATAGCATTCAAGTTTTTTCCTCTGCAAGATTTTTGCTCCACCACATTCTTGTATATCTCACAAGCCCTAGTCTTTATTGTTGTCACAATACTTAGTCTATCTGCCATTAAGGCTATGGCTTCAAATCCTTCTTTGAGGCCTTTATATGGGTTCATCAAGGCATGTGTTCTCCAGTTTGTAGCCACAAACTCAGACGATTTAACACCACCACGGGAGATAATTGTGGCCGAGATATTGCCAGTGTTTAAAAGAGGATCAGAGGCAGCACCAACACGATTGGGATCTTTGTCATTGTCGCTATCAGCGAAAGTTCTCCATTCAGAACTTTCATCAATAAAGTGGTGTTCAAGAACTAAAGCACACGCGGTGCAAATTGTATCCCCTGTTGTGTGATCAAGCACTACTTCAGTGTATCTCTCGCAATCCATACAATAGCTAAAATTATCAAGATTATCATTCATCTTTTTAAAATTATCAAGGTTATTCATCTTTCTTGATTTTCTTGGATTTCTCGTTCTTGAGGCTTCTATCGATCTCTCTGTTTTTTTTTTTCTGCCTGTTTTTGTTTCAAGAACAAGCAAGAGTGAAAAGTGGTTAAGGTTATATAATATAGATAGAGGCAGAGATGCTTGGCAATCAAGAAAACCTTTCTTGAGAAGGATTAGGTTCTGAGTGCACGTGCTTTCCAATCTATAGACGAAAAACAAAGGACCACATCATAAATACAAAATCTAAAGGATAAAAAAGAAAATAATAATTAAAACCAAGCAATGAAAATATTGTTAACTCATGGCCAGGGAAGATTTCTGGGACCCATTACTCATGAGGAAAAAAGGCATAATTCCATGATGGTGACGATGATGGAATTACACATCAAAAATGAATTAAATAAAAGGGTATTGTTATTTTCAATTTATTACTATTAATTCATTAAAAGAATGTTTGGATGTTTGAAAACATGAAAACACACCCACCAGATATTGTCAGCTAAGGGCATTGTTGAGTGGCCACCAATTAGATTTGTCCTGTGGTTTTATATGTAGATAACCAACCCCACATAAGCTATTATTGTTTCAATAAAAAATAATAATAAAATTGACCAGATTTTGTTTCTTGTTCTTTATTGATTCAGTTTCTACTTCAAAAAGAAAAGATTTTTTCAGCTTTCATGATCCTTTCTCACATCACTTTCCAAATCACGAATGGAGGGAGTGAGGGATCAGATACTGACACGGTGGATATACAAAGCTAGTTATTAAGACAGTATCAGATCACAAATAAACTGACGTGTCACTGCTGCTTTCAGTCAATTTTTATCAAAAATAAAATAAAAAATAAATAAAGGATAGCGAGTACTAAGAATCCTTCTTCCAATCCCAAAATAACTTGCTTTTATTTATTAAATTATTTATTTATTGTCTTAAAAAAAGGCTTTTCTTGTCTTTTACTCCATGATATGGGCATTATAACAATCTTTGGGGCCATCAAGGGTCAATAGAATCAATGTCTGATGATATCTTGTACTTTTCACAGAAAACAAATGTTTATAAAGTTGTCATAAGAAGTTTCTGTATCCTTTTCAGTGAGATCTTTTGGTGCCCCCAATGAAAATAGTCAAGGGTAATAACACACACATGTGACAAGAGGAAGATTAATTTATTTTTTTATAAGATATGTCAAAGTCATGGAAGCTTTTCTTTTTATTTTTTAAGCCCTGCTATCATAATTCAAACTCCAACTAAATTTAGAGTCAGTGGAAACTCCTGTGAGAACTGTGAGAAAATCCCAGACTATGTAATTTTAACTAAATGTAGAAAAAAAAAAAAAAAAGCTTCACCATTGTTTATGTTTGCCTGACTAATAGCTTCTTCATCTTCAAGATATCAACTCTCCTGTTCTTCCAGCTCATACCAGAAAAATATGTTAGGAGGGGAGGGGGAAGGGAAGAAAAAAAATACTACCAAGATATTGCTAGACAAATTGCATCCACATATTATATAAAAGCTAAAATTTAACTAATTTATGTAACAAGCACTAGCGAACATACACACTACTGATCCTCTTGCTCTATAAAAAGTTAATTTGAATACTCCCTATTCTCCTTGGAATTTCATTAACATATACAAGAAACAATATATACTTCCTCAAAAATGACAATAATTGGCCTTGATTCAAAATGAATATGTGGCCTTAGTTACTTGGAGCTGACCCGTCCAGAATTCCATTTTGCATTACATCTTTCTTGCATGCCAGTGACGGTAGGGGAACAGGTAACAGTATGGAATGCAGAATGCAGAAGAAAAGAGGATTCAGTTTGCTATAAATAGTTGATACTCATAGTGAAAGACATTGTACCCCCTCAGGTAGATTCCGAGGCATGGGAAATGCTGCAATATGTCTCTGGGGAATTGGTTTTTGCATGCCAGAGGAGGGTGAGGTTCCAGAGGCATCCAGCTGTCCCCGAACATGAAATTTGGCAAACCGGTTGATGACAGCAAACCTTTCCAACTCCTGAAATTCTGCTCTTACATCTACCACTGATGCTGTCTTGTCCAATCTGCATTTTCAAAGGAATACATTTAGAGGATATCGTGCAATTTGAGTTAAAATTTCCAATTTATATCATTGAGTGCAAAAAGGACAAAAAAGTCTTATGACTGGCAAAACTAATTCAGACCTTTGGAAGTCATTCTCTAGTTTCTTTGCTCTATCAATGAACTCTTCCACAACAGCCAAAACTAGCTGGTCACCACTTCTTTCAGAAATTTTGAGCTTCTCAGAATTCCTGGACAAAATGAATCGACAGAGTATAAGTTTTTGATGCGCCAACATGCAGTCAAAACCATATTCTTGCCAAAAGTAATACAAACACTCTTTTTTTTGTGTGTGCTGAACTTAGTTTCTTACAATCAGTGAAGATAACACTCACACATTGCTGTTGTTTACAGGTGCAAGAAAGTCATTTCTTGTGCAGTAAGCAAGGCTACATGCATCTCCCAACGATAATCTAGAAACGAAGTATGATATGATATCGTAGTTTGAAGCAGAGTCAACACATAAAATGGAAGCTGGTGCAGGACGAAACAATTGCTGCAGAAGCTGTGTCGTTAAGATAAGCCTTCTCTTTGATCGATGCATCGGTTGCAGATCTTCAATCATTTCAACCTCATCTTGCACCTGCCAGTTAAAAATAAGGAAATTAAAAAAAAGTTGACAGGGAGGCAAATTTTAACTGCACGATCTGTTCAACTAGCACACCTTCTCAATCACCCGGTTTGTGGCTTGTGCCCAGTCCTGCTCAGCCACACTGCAAAAACAATACTTTGTCATCAGCAAGCAACCAGTAAATGGGAGTTGTGGAACTGATATTTTAATTTAGCATTTAGGTAACATAATTCCAAAGAAAAAGAAAAAAGAAAAAAGAAAATAAAATAAAAAAGCATCTACAACCTACTAAAATAATGCAGCTCACATCCAGAATGTTAAGTTTGGTCACAGAGGATGAAAAAATTGACAGAAAAAAGAAGGGGAAGGAAAAAAAAAAGGAATTGATCCAATTAATCAACATTTTAACAATTTCTCTCTAGTCCATGCAACCAAAACTACGTATCTTGATTGAGAGAGAGGGGAAGAAAGAGAGTTAACTGTATTAGGCAAGCACCTGATATTCTGAGGCCTCTTGGAATCTTGAGTCACTTCTTTGTGCCATGGTAGAAGTTCAAATGTTGCAATTTTGCGCTTCTTTGATCTCATCATTGCCACTTGATTGGTAACCTCCGAAGGCAACATATATGGGGAGGATAACTGCTGACTTGCTACCAAGGCAACAGCTGTGCTTGGCCCAACCTTACCACCCTGACCAGCATCAGCAGCATCCAACTGTTCCAAAGGTGTGTGAATATGCAAATTCTGAGAAGGCTTTCCAAGAGAGAATTGAGATGCAGCAGTTTTTGCAAGTCTAGCATCAAATATTGGCACCATCTGTCCATTTCGAGGAGCACCATATTGCTTAAACCAGGAGGGTGCCATATGCAGATTAACCTGGCCATGATCTGTATGATTAGATAGCACATTGCTACTGCTAGATTGAGTATGATAGTCATTATAACCAAATGTGACCATCTCCTGAGAAGGTCTAAATTGAACACAAGGTTGTGGAGCTTTTACAATTGGACCATCTCTTGCTTCTGCCAAGAATCTAAGCATTTGGTTATCTCCAGATTGAATTGAATTGGGCTGTGATATTGGAGTTGGTCTACCATCAGCAGGGTGTCTCAACCTTGAAATGTTATCATGCAACAGCCATCCCCCCAAAGCAGCAGCACGTTGAACATCCGAAGCACTTTCTGCATAGTTATTCATTGCCTGCACTTGATGCACAAGGGTGTAATTATGGTGGTCATTATGTGAATGGCTTAAGAATTCACAACTTCTTTCAGAAGAAGCTTGAGCAAGGTTTTTGCTATGCCTTACTTGATCAAGGTCCTGCTGCTGAACATGAGACACAAATGAGCCAGATGTAAGAGCAGTTACATCTGAAACAGGCTCTTGCCCTTGAGATGCACCTCCTGAGCGAGAAGCATCATGTGTCTTAGATGGCATTCCCTGTTGCAACATCTCTTTTCCAAGATGCTCTTCCCCATGGTCAAAGCCTAGTGAATTAGAAGAGGGACCAGTTTCTGATGATTTATATCCACCTTTTATGGAATTCTGATCGTCTGAGCCATATGGAGTCCCTGAGGTGCGTACACTATTATTTGTTGGATCCATGGAGGAAGGCAAATTGGAGAACTTGAGAGGTTCCATGCCAAACGGTTGCCTCTGAGTTGGTACATTTCTCCATACATTGTATGGCCTTGCTGAATTCTCACCCTGTTGAGATATGCCTGACATTGTTGAAGGCTGAGATAAAGGTGAAGCCTCCAAAACTGGAAATTGTTGACTGACAGGACTGGTGTGCATCTGTTGAGAAGTATCTTGAGTGGGAGCTTGATTAAAAGGCGGGAATCTACTAGTAGGACCAGTTAAGATTGCCTGTGAAGACTGAGATGATACAGGTACATTGGACGAGGGACGCATTTGAAGCTGATTTCCTGTTTGCGGAGAACTCTGTGCAAATAGCGCAACAGAGTTGCCCTGCATATTCATATATGGGGAGACGCTTTTATGTCCTGGAGTACCAGTTTTATTATCCCAATGTGCTCTTTGAGCCAGCTCATGTCGAGGAGGTGAAGATTGAAATGAAGATGGATGATTTAACCAAGCCTGATTTTTATCTCCTAATTCAGGATTAACTTGCCTAGAATTCAGATTGCTTATAGTCAGTGGTAAACCCGGATGTATCAGAAAATTGTTTAAATTTGACATCCTTTGAGATGGAGGAGCCAACCTCAAACCAAAACCTTGGGAAGCAGGGGATTGAGCATGCAGTTGAGAGACAGATGCTTCACGTGAATCAGCTCCAGGTATTTCAGCCAATGGACCACTGTCGGTGGATCCAAATTGTTTTATGGTGCTATCATCCTTTGATTGGTCAACCTTGTGAAGCAGCTCAAGCATATGTTCACTGCTTTGTAAATGTTAGTCAGATTCTGTTAAATCTTTAAAAGAAAGCAGCATTTGAGTATATATGACATGATTAGAAAGAAAATATGCAGAAAACAACGAGGGCCTTTACAGTTCGCAAACAATAAATGGACTATGACGTCAAAATTTTCAGAGAGTGAAGTTGAGATAATAATCAGTATTCATAACAAGATTAAACATAACATTTCAAGCTTCCAATTCATCATTAAGAATTCACAATCAACTACCTTGTCTGAGCAGAAACATTTGAGCCATTAGGGAGAATTGATCCATGAAAGGTAATAGATGTATTAGAGCCCTGATCACCTCTAGAAGGTACTTCCTCTGATGCTCTGGAATTTCCTTGAGAATTAGGAAAGGATGTCTGTGAAGAAGAGAGATAAGTTACTACTTAATTATTGGAAACCAAAATAAGTGTCACTGGTAAATATTGGACCTCATTTACCTTATCTACATTCATCGCACTGCTGGAAACATTACCAAAAAACTTGAACTGCTCAAGATGTCCTAGGTCATGACTACTCTCGTCTTTCAAGCAGTCATTAGAATTCTCCCCTTGATGAGAATTCTGCTGCTTTTCATGTTTTTCATTCGTTCCCTCATAAGGACTAAGAGGAACATGAGGAACATTGTTCATCTGTTGATGACTTTTAACCATGCTCTCATTGCCCTTGTTGCTAGAAACATCACTTGAGGCTACTTTCCGATGCTGCACAGCACTTTGTGAGTGCTCAAATGTCTGACCAGCCCATGCATTGTCTGAAGAAATAAATGTTTGAACCTTTTGACCATCGCCCATTGATGGCTTCTGCTGAGAGTTGTAATTCTCAATGGACTCGTGAGAACCATCCTGGCAAATATCCTCTCTTCGTTCAATCGATAATTGAATTCCAGGTTGCTGAAAGCCAGGAAAGCTAGAGCTCATACTAGAATCAGTGATCATAGGAAAAGGTTTGGAACTAAAGGAGGATGCACTCTGCAAGTTGTTATCAACCCAGCCTGTTCGTTGCTTCTCACTTTCCACGAAGTTTGAAATTTGATTATCAGTTGAGTGTTCCGTGTTTTGAAAAGTCAAGCCACTCCACTCCTCCTGTAGCCCAGTATCACTGCTAGAAGCCTCTGCCACAGCAGACTGCATAAGTGCACTCCAGCTCCCACTCTGAATAGAAGAAAACGCGTATGATGAATCTGCATGTTCCAACGTGTTGTTCAAGCCTCCAGCACCTGTGTCAGAGCGACTTCCAAAAGCATCCCAAATGTTGTCGTCCACATTGTACAAAATCTTTGCTTCCATTGGGTCTAGAGGAACCAAACCTTGAGAAGGACCAAGTTGTTTCGTTTGCTGCATCACAGGCCAACTACTTTGTTCTTCCCTCCCATTGAATTCCTTCACAGTTGTATTCACCTGTGGAGTATTACCCTCCAGGAGGGTTCCTGGAAAAAGTCCACTATTTAGACCTTGAAGAGGAAATTGCCCAAAATTATTTTTCATCTGAAGTTCCTGCTTCGATACCGAAGCTCCTTGGGGTGAGCCAGCCAGGTCTAGAGGAACAGCAGACTGATCTCCTAAATAGGGGTTGCCAAACCCAGAAGACTGCATTATAGATTTTTGTGCTTGACTACTAGCCTTGGCCAACAAATTGACAGAGTCATGGGATAGTCCTTGGAGATGGGGATATTGATTCACGTTGCCTCTTGTGTTAGAAACAGGTGCACCATATAGAGATGCATCAAGCAGCTGAGGAGAAAGACCCACTGAACGCAAAGCCTGACCTTGCTCCTGGGAGAAAACAACTTTATTAGATACTCCTTGTGCAGTAGGAGATGCACCTCGCTGCATCCAGTTCCTAAGAATTTGTGATCCATCAGGAACAGGTGTTCCATTGATGAGGGGTGAAAACTGACCCCCAGCTGTCTGTCTAGAAGTAGCAGAAAACTGGTTTAAGGAGTTCTGTTGCCTCAAATCTCCCAGCTGCTGCTGTCTATGAAATTCTTGCAGCTGCTTGAACAACACATGCTGCTGCAACAATTGCATGTCATTATACCCAGGCTGCTGCATTTGGTAAGGCTGTGGAGCACTCAGTTGTTGATCCCTTGCAAACTGGCGCTGCCCTATGAGAAAATTAAAATCACTAGAAGCCTCAGTAATCTCTGACCTTTCTGAGTTTGTTGTCAAGGTGGGACTGTCTGCGCACTCATTTTCCTTTGGTGATTTAAAGATAGAAACGCCTCCTGAAGTCAAAATTTGTTGGTCAAAAAAGGTACTTTCACTGAAACTTTCTGGTTGGTTTTGCTTTGACTGGAAATTCTGGCATCCAAGCAGAAATTCATTTATATTCAGCGGATTATTTATGGTGAGACTTCTGGAGAACTCCGCTCTTGGAGTCAATTGCATATGGTTTTGGTTGAATGGCACATGTAGAGACTCACTATCATGTCCTTTCACAGAATCTGCAAATAACAAAGCAATATAGCATGAGTATAATAAGCATGGAAGAAGAGCCTCAAACTGCGATTAATAAATGTACTTTCATAAACCAAAAGTTCCCTTTTGTCATTTCACGGCAGAGAAAGAAAGGCACTTATGCTATATCAGTAACCAGTATAAAATTTTAACCGATTACAACAAGCCATTTAGAAGATCTGTTAAGAGAATACCATAAGCAGTGTATATCATTGATACCTAATTGCTGTAAGTTGTAGTTCTTCAGATTGAAATTCAGGTTGGCCCCAGATTGTGTCGGCTTTCCAGTCCACTGATTGTAATCAAGTACTGGCCAATTGCCACCGACAGCTTGAGACAGATGCTGGCCCTGAGAAGCGTTGTCTAGTTCATATAGATTGCAGATCCCCTCTTCAACTTTGTTACCAGGCATTAAAAATCAAAGGACCAATATCTTTCCAGCTAATTGTTTCTGTAAAAAGTAGGTCTATGGTCAGACCATCCCAAATGACGCCCAAATGGTCATCCTGCAGTGGTTTATTCATTCAGATGAAATAAACTAGAAAAGTTCTAACAATGCTAAACACGTAGACATGGGGGCAAAAAAAAAAAAGCTTTGCAAACCAAACAAACTGCTACAACATCGCTTGCACTCAACAAAAGTGGATACTCATTAATCGAACAACAACATTCATCAACACTTGCTAAGACCACATGTCAGTAAACAGAATCTACAACGAACATAAGCACAGGCAAACCAGTAATACAACAAACACTAACAAAAGTGCTCCATCTATGGTTGCTCTTAGAAATCCTTAATTTCTCCATTGGTTGCTTAGGAAACGTAAGGTAATAACCTAGGAATCTTAAAACAACTAAGGTTAACTTTGTTCATATTGAAATGAACCAAAGACATAAAGCTTTCAACTTTTAAAGTTCTTTTTTCCCAAGTAATAGCAAAGCGACCTCTATAAGTATTCAAAGCAATTACTCACCCAGAAATAAAAATGAAATCTAAACAAAAACCATTAACTTAACTTACCCAAAAACACAAACTAAATTGAAAAAAGAAAAAGGTAACCTGAAAAGTTAATACACTAACCTAAGCTATGGAATTCAAGAAATACATCAGTGCAAAATTAGAGGCATAAGAATAATAAAAGACTAAACCAAATTAAACCCAACCTCCCAAAAACATTAAAGAACCCTAAAAAACAACAATTTAAAAAGGAAAAACAAAAAAGAACATTTCCAAGCAAATTTAAGCACAATTAAGGATGAAAAACACACAATTAACACTAAAAATACTCACTTTTAGCTAAAAGAAATATAATCAACAAAAACCCAGAAGGCTCCCAAGCAAGAAGCACCAAAAGTGTTTACCAAACTTGACAGTGTGTGTGATCTGAGGAAGCGAGAATTTAGGGTTCTTTAGATACAAAGACACAGAGAGAGAAAGAGGCAAACAATGAAGTAAACGGCGAGCCGTTTTTTAATGGGCTGATCAATTCATATACTTCTATATATATATATATATATATTTGGGTTTTAAGCTCAAAATTACAATTCCCTCGTTCAATTAAATAAATAAAACCGACTCTCACAGAAACTTCTACTTTCTCTCTCTAGAAATGGAACCACGCAGTAGTGAGAGAAAATTTGGAAATTCGGACCAGAGAAACGAAGATAGAGGAGAGGAGAGCGGAGCGATCGATAGATACAGTGGCTGTCCAAAAATTATATAATTTCAACGAAACTATTTAGTATAAGCTTTTAAAAACATGAAAAATATAATAGAAAATAATAATTAAAAAAAAAAGATATGGTTGTTCCTAACCTTAGGTTCGAACCCTCTAAGGCTAAGGTTCGGCCTTAGGTTCGGATACTGATAATTTTACGCACCCTCTCGAGTGTATGTATTTGTTAAATTTTATACCGTTGGATGGAGATATTTAGGAGAAATCTGATGACGGAGGATAAATTTAGTGGGTGGGTATCAGTGAGTAAATGAAAATGTGGAAAAAAAAAAAAAGTGGAAAAAGGGATATGCGGATTCCACGCGCTTTTAGGTACGCGTGGAGAGGCGTACCTTTTTTTTAAGTCACTTTTTAAGTCTTTTTTTATTTATTTTAGTTTTTAATTAATGAATTTTTTTTACTGCACTGTAATAAATTAATACAATAAATTAATTATTTCTATTATATAATTTTTTTTTAAGATTTCGACTTAAATTAATAAGTTAAATTAATATTCGATTAATTATTATTTATTTTAATTAATAAAATTTATAAATTTTAATTATATTAATTTATAAAAATTTTACTAGAAATAAAGGGAGGGATGAATTAAAATAGAGAATTTTTTTTTTTTAATTTTAGAATTGAAAGAAAATAAATAATTTGAAGTTGCAAGTTTGGTTGGGCTTAGAATCCAACATGAGTTTTGACCTAATAATATAATTTTTTTTTAACATCACTCAAAATTATTTAAAATGAAAATAAAATATTTATATAATTGATTTTAATTAATTTTTTGATTAAGATTAAATTGAATTGAATTATTGAATTTTCTATGTAAAATATAGTAATTCTTAATATTTAATTAATTAATTATTATACCTAATTAAGAACTCAATTTATTTATTGGGTTGAGAAGAAAATAAAATCCAACAATTTCATTAGTGTTGTTGAGAGTAGATTTGTTTGAATGAGTTTAAATGTACACCCTACACTTAATATGGATACTTTAAAAAATTATTTCATTAGTGTCTACTCCAAATATCAAACATTAATCAATAACATGAAACATAAACTCAATTGGTAGCTAAAGTAATTTTCAAGTTTAAGTCATTCAAATACTTATATCTACATATAACACTTTTGCTTAATAATGGTGCTAAGTTGATGTTTTTATGATAGTTGCATTAGAAAAAATTTCTAGGTTTTTCTATTTTTGTAACATGTTCTCTGCTTTCTTGTATTAATTTCTAAAAATTGAGTATCATATTATAACACACAATAGTGAATAAACATGAAAATAAAGTTTTCACCTTGGTGGGATTCTGAAAACTGTAAAATTTAGTTTAAGAGGTAGTACTATTTCAACTCAGTCTACCTTCAAGAACAAAAAGTAACAAGTTATTATAAAAGCAAAGTAATTTTCAGTTGCAATGGGATTGGATTAAGCTTAAAATCCAAAATGAAAACTAAAGAAAATTATAGCAATTCAATTTGTTGAGACTTTGACAGGTCAAGAAATGGATGGAAAAGACTAGTAAGGAAAGAAGAGGAGAAGAGAAAGCACATACTTAATGCTTTTAATGGACAAACTTTGACTCAGAGTCTTTCAGCTAAGACTTGCCATTGAAAGATTTATGACTTTCAATTTTGTGGTTCTTGACTCATGATTTTGACACTGCTTTATTATTAGTATTTCTGAATTTTAGACTACACGTACCAACAATGACAGTTTGATTAATTCACTGAGAAGACCATTTAACTAACTACCCCAATACGCCAAAACTAAATTTAATGCAGCAATTAAAAAAAACATTTGTTTTTTCTCTTATTATGATCTGCTTTTAAGAGTACATTTAGCATTATTATTTGACATGTTAAATAAGTACATAAAAACAATTTATTAAATTTATAAGCTAGTTACACATTATTAAATTAATAATTTAATACTTAAAAATGATAAGAGTAGATATAAGGTGAATTTCTCATTATTCATCCCTTTCAATATATATTTATATCAATTCATTATTCATCCCGATAAAATGATGTAAATAATGAAACAGAATAAATTATGATGAGTATATATATTTTTATTTTTATTGTTTCTTAAAAAATAATTATTTAATATTAATTTTTCATATATATATCTTTTATGTATATTCATGTAATATAATTTATTTTTTATATAAAAAATAAGTTTTAAATTAAAAATTAATATATATGTATGAGTTGGTTTATATCATTATCCATTTCGTCTTGGATTTGACTTGAATTTAAAATTTAAAATTCATCCTAATCTTATTTAGTAAACGAAATAAATAATACATGTGACGAAGCGGATATCATCCTATAAATAATTAAAAGAGGAAAAAAAATAAAAGATAATCGGTATGATTCAAAATAGTTCCCTTTACATAGATCCCTTCTCTTTTTACATATTATGAGTATATGATAGTTGAAGTTATCTTTCTTGAAATTTGATTTAGTTATCCTTTTGATATATATATTTCACTGTTCAATTTTCTAAGAGTAGCCCAAACAATAAGAAATAGGAAATATTTATTTTCTCAAAAAAGTAAAACAAGTAGAGCTTAAATCATTTTTTTTTAGGCCACAAAGAAATCTCACTTTTCCCTTTTGTAAGGTTAACTACCAGTCTCCAAGAAAAAAGAAAGCTCTCTCTTTGCCACCAAACTTCTTCAAGAATCAAAACACTCTGATTCACGAGCTTTTACAAGCTTAACAGTTAGATCTGTTCATTGCAATCTACAAACAATATTAAAAATGTGACTATTAAATAGTTCTTCTGTAAATGAAAATATGGAACCAGAAAATTTCACACCAAGGGAATTTAATACTCTGTTTTTGTTATTCTAGCTTGATAGTGCTTAGCCATATATGTATGCTTAGAAATTATTAATAACATACCAGTCTCTTAAAATATACTCTGGAATGCTCTGATTCATTAAAATATATACCAAATGGGATGTCTTTTAGTCTAGAGGGAGGATTATGCATTCGTCAAATGAATCAAGCGAATGAGGCCCTGCTAGACAGAACAACTTGGAGTTTCATCCAAATTCAAAATCCAGAAGAAAAGATAAAACATGAATGGTGATTATGGTGAAATGTTCACCGAGTTGATTCTCCTTCAATCATAAATTTCTAGGGAAGTAAACATGTGGTATAGACAAGATATTTAGATCATAACAGCTTGAAGACATAACTACAGATATTTGTTCTACACTATGACAAAGAACATCCTCACCAACAACGTATAATTCACAAGCAAAATGGCCTTAATTTATATAACAGAATAGGACATAAGCAAAAAAGTTCGAACCCATCAATGTGTATCATTTTTTACAACCTTCAAAAGCATTTGCTAAGCCTTACTTTCAAGATATCCCAGGCCCAGGCAAGTAAAAGGTCTGTTAGCTATGACATAAACCAAGTATTTGTATATAACATGGTCTTTTACAAGGCAAAAAGTCGGCCCAAGCTTAACTATACTTCCTTCCACCATCAAACAATTGTATATGCTCAAAATACAGCTTTTCCCACCAGGTTCAGGCCTGAGAGAAACAAAGACACAGAGATTAATAGAATGGTATATTTCACAGCTTTTCATAGTTAAGATAATGTCTTGTTGGTTTTCCACAAATTTGGCCATTTATGTATATAAATTATAATTATGCCAAAATCAATCAATGCAAGCAAGATCAAGATCAAGAAGGCAAACATTACGCAGAACACATTCATCTAGTATAATGCTAAAGTATATGAGATTACCTCTTGATCCTACTCTGCTCGTGCTTCATTTACCTAGAAACGCAACTTGAACCACTTTGATAGGAATTTAGCCCTGAGAAACAAGGACATTTAATAGTAACCAAGGTACACAATGGATAATAATAATAACATAAGCCTTGAAAATCTTACTCTAGTATGTTGCTAGATGCTGTGTAATCTATGTTGCTAGATGTTGTGTTATCTACAATAGACTCGAATGCTAAATTGTGAATTCAATTATATGTATTGCTACTGTATACAATTCTAAGAAACTAAAGAAATCAACTATACACTACTATTCATTCACAAAATGAATTATAATTATATGAATGAGAAGCAAATGTTTGATTTAGTAACATTATTAGAAAAAAACACAGATTTTCCAGAAACACGAGACTGGCTTATGCTAGTTGTAGTTACCTCTTCTTCCTATTCTTCATTTCCTTCTGTTCTTTCTTCACAACATCAGTAAGAGGAACAAGGCTTCCATGAAAAACACCTGCTTCCAAAGGAAGTGAGAGATTTATTAATTATCTCCACCCTCTTGACACTCCTTTCTTTTAGATTGTACCAGTAAATGTTACAAGGCTTTAATCCCAATAGAAGTTCATCACCACCGTTAGAGAAAGCTAACGTTCTCATACATTTTACAGATGGAAATTCATTATCTGCAACAGAAAAAAGCTTAATCTTAGACTCTCTCAATCCATATTTCTTCACCACCCAAACATCAAGCTGCACAACTCCATAGAGGATCACAGATAGCCATTCTCCTACCACTCCCAATCTAAAAAAATTATTTTGACCCACAATTAGCTCAGGGAATGGCACCTCCCTAAATTCCTCAGGCCAAGATCAAAATCAACAATCAGGTCAGGCTTGCGCTGGAACCCATCTCGACCAACTAGCCAATGCAAAGCATCACCACAAGCACACCCATCTTCTGATCAAAACCAAGCAAGGTAAACCTGTAATCTTCCTCCACGCATTAGATTTAAGACTATAAACAGTAGTTTCATACACAGCAGTTTCATTCTGGAAGTAACCTTCACAGGTAAGATACCGCACAAGCCTCACCACCTTGTAATCATGAAGGATGGGATCATACCCAAATCCATAGGTCCGAGAAACACAATCAGCCCTCTTTTCAACAGGCAAAAAGGGTAAAGTTTGATGCTTTCTGGTTAATGGGTTCATCAGAACAATCCTTCCAATAGCATTGGCAAAGCAAACCAACCCATTGCAACAACCCACCAACTTGATACTGCCTACTACAAAACCTATCCTCTTGATATTATTATCAGCATCATCAGAGATATAGTTTAAAGGATTATCAAGCTCAACGACGGTATCGAGCGAATTAAAGCTTGCTAAGCAGAGGCAACTGGTACTAGAGTTTGTCAAAATGAGATTAAAGTTGGAGTGGGTGTCGACGGATTTTTTCAAATGGGTTTTGATGAAAGGTGGGTCGTCGATTTAGGCGCACCATGACTTTGATATACACCTGAATCGGAGGAGAGAATCGGCAGAAACTCGGCTCAGAATTTCAGCTATTATTTCCCGGGGTAATGGATGGAGCATTTGCATTTTGCAGGAGAATGGGTTTTACAGTGTATAAATGAAATTATTATTTGATATAAAAAATAATAACATAAAGGGAGGATTAATAATTAAAAATCTGAGGTGCAGTCTCAATTAGATTTGTTAAATTTATGTTTTACGTTTGTTTTCCTTTCGTAACGGAAGAAAAAATTGATTATTAGGTAAATATTAATCCCTGCTCGATTACATATTTATATACTAATTTAAAACATTTCTATACATAATATATTGTACAAATAAAATTATATTAACTAAAATATAACATTAATATAAAATTATATATTTAATATATATATAAAAATAATAAATTCACGTCAAATCATAATTATATTCATAATTCATAAAATTTAATCAAAATAATAATAGAATCAACATATAAGAAAATTGATATTAGGTTTTTAAAATCGTATTATATCATATTTAAAAGATAATTTTTTTAAACAAATATATATATATATATATATATATATATTTGAGAGGGAATTTTCTCAATATATTAAAATATTTTTTACTTTTTTCCTATAATTGTAACAAACTTCAACTAAAAAATTAACTTCAACTCCTCCAAGGGATTTTTATTTTTATTTTTATTAAATGAAAATTGTGCCACCAAATCATAGTTTTTCAATGAAGTTTTACAAGGTTAATATTGCCACTTAAATTTGATAAAAAAAATTAGAAATTAATGGTATTACTATTATCATTAAAATTAAATATAAAAATTTTTATATTACAAATTAAAATGAAAGGATTATAATGTTTATTATCAATAAGTTAAGAAAGGACAAATGAAATTACAATATGCATGCTAGCAAGTGTTTTTCTTTAACACTTGCAAATTACAAAATTCAAGGAGTGGTGAATGCCTTCAAATTATTGAATCAAAATGTCTAATAAAAGTATTTAAAAAAAAAAAGGAAGAGGAGGTAAATTAATATATATATATATATATATATAT